>MUZC01004346.1:367710-429295 GCA_002072015.1 Radix auricularia | reverse complement strand
GGAGCTTGTAAACATCCTTGTACTAGATTAGGTCACTAGGGGTGTAGGTAGGTAAGAGAAGCTTGTAAACATCCTTCTACTAGATTAGGTCACTAGGGGTGTAGGTAGGTAAGAGAAGCTTGTAAAGATCCTTGTACTAGATAAGGTCACTAGGGGTGTAGGTAGGTAAGAGAAGCTTGTAAACATCCTTGTACTAGATTACGTCACTACGGTTGTAGGTAGGTAAGAAAAGCTTGTAAACATCCTTGTACTAGATTAGGTCACTAGGGGTAGGAAGGTAAGAAAAGCTTGTAAACATCCTTGTACTAGATTAGGTCACTACGGATGTAGGTAGGTAAGAAAAGCTTGTAAACATCCTTGTACTAGATTAGGTCACTAGGGGTGTAGGTAGGTAAGAGAAGCTTGTAAACATCTTTGTACTAGATTAGGTACTTAGGGGTGTAGGTAGGTAAGAGAACATTGTAAACATCCTTGCACCAGACAAGCGTTGCGGGCGAGCTACCTAACATGACGTATGTAACCACGATCCACAGTTCTGTTTCAAACGGTTCGCAGACTTAAAACAAAAACAAGATTAAATTATATTACAGATGAATATAGTTACAGTTAAACCACTTTACCAAAAAACTCTATGGGATAAAGTAAAAAAGGGCAAACTTGTAAGAATTTGTAAAAAATTGAACAAATAGCTTTGCAACATTGAACAAATTAAAATATGACAAGTCGTAATTACAAAGTATTCCAACTTTTATTAAATGTAACGACAGTTAAATAAATTGTATAAAATACACCTGAAATCTGGTTGTAAAATTAGTTGCGGAAGGGGGGGTAATTTAAAAAAAATGCATTTGACATCTCAACGGTAAAAATGGTTATAGTATATTGTAAGTAAGGTGCTTCTATATTAGCAAAGACAATATTAGATAAGATAATATGTTTACCATATGCCATCTCTTAAGAAACATACTTAATCAACATTCAGCGAGATATTTGTATATTGACGAATAAAGTATGTCAATAATTTGTGATACCAAGTATGCCATTAAAATTATTTAAATATTGTTTCGTCTCGATTGTAATTTGAAATGAACCTAAATGTGGAAGAAAGTTTGCAGCGTCGAGCCCAGAGCTCTTTACGGGTCTTCCCGTAAAGCCCACAGCCCCCCCCCCAAACTATCATCCTTCCCACCTCAGATGAACTTAACGGCTGGGAGACAACTCCAGCCACCCTGTTCCCTCAAACAAGTGAATCTAATTGCTGGACGACACCTTCCTTACCGCTCAACCCCGGAATGTTTTCTTCAGAATCAACAGTCTGGGCAGCAAGGACATCTGGTCTAAATTGACACCCACGGAAAGCAACCTCACGAGGAGGGGTTGAATTTCACTACTTCGACTCGCTAAAATCTCGGCGCCACCCCAGCATGGAATACTAAAATCTATGGTTAGTGTCTGCCGCTTGGCGGTGTATCATAACGGCATACCTACGGTTTAATTACAATTGAAAAAAATCCCCCGCCCCCCCCCAAAAAAAAAAAACAAAACAAACAACAACAACAAACAAACACACTAAAAACATCGTAGCTTCCCACCAGTTATAACGGTTTTGTAAGTGTGTAATCTATAGGTGTTCTAGATCTCCCGGTATTGTATTATGCAAAAAAAAAAAAAAAAAAAAAAAAAAAAAACAGAACTCTTTTCCTGCCTGAAAGGCTAAGAGCAAACAATTGTAAAATATTCGTTTAAACTATAAATACAATTTTATAAGAGTGTTATTAACACTGTTAATCCTTATTTGTGCCCGTCCACGTATTTAGTCAGCTATCTAGTAATTTAAATCAGAGATTTGAATAGCGTCCTAATTCACACTCTTTATAGGCTTCTTTAAAAGTAGTAGATAGGAATATCCTAGAGAAGAGAATGCCACGTTGAGAAACGTCCAACATGCTGTTGTCAAGAATGTTAAAAAACGTTAGTTGTAAGCAATACGCTTGATGGATTTTTTTTTTTACAAAACTTTTTTTTTTCTCCATTGCGAAATATTTCAAAATTTTAAATTCAACAGACTGATCAGCTATCTTAGTATGCTGGTTTAATAAATTCAGTTATATTGAACTCTCCAACGAATTGGAATATTTGAAAAACATTTCCTTATATTAACATCAATAAAAAAAAATATTAAATAAAAATTAATAAACAACGCAATAATTGAGTTTGAAAAAAAAATATTTATTAAGCAATAAGTCCAACTTTAACAATTCTCTTTGGTCGTGATTGGTTTGCAATGTCACAGTTTCTGTCATTGCACGTGACCTGTCACAGTTATATCATCGCACGTGACATGTAAACGTGTCACAGTTTCTGTCATCGCACGTGAGCTGCCAGCGTGTCACACTTCCTGACAACGCTTACGGTTGTAATCACACCTCCTCTCTCCCCGCGGGTCGTGGCCGTATTCCTCCACACATTCCACGTACTCGTAGTAACAGATTTGTTCGAACAGGTTGTTGGGCCCAGGTTCTGTCCTTCCGGTCACCGCGCAGCCCACCGTGAAGCTAGGACCCAGGAGCAGGAGAAGTGAAACTGGTGTCATGAGGTACAGGCCTGAGAGAAACCTGGCAGAGAATTGGGAAAATAAAGAAATAGATGACAATTAATAGAGGATTTTTAAAATTACTTTTGCGGAAAGCTGTAAAAATTCCCAAATTTTGTAAATAATTGTTGTTATTACTGTATTCAATTAATGTTTATATTCCATTCATTGTTTTAATTTACTCTTTTGTTTACCGATTTGAGAATACATATAGGCCAATGTATTTTTTGTGTGATTGAGCTATTCATACTCTTACTGTTGTGTTTATTGTACAGCATATATACATGATTCTTTGCGTGGTAATTCATTACAATTAAATCTTATATATATTAGGGCTGCGGAAATTAACGATTAATTTCTCGATTAATCATTAAAAATTGTATCGATTAAAATTATGTTAATTATTTAATTTACATACTAATTTATTTAGAACAACATAAAATTGTTTTTTGAAGTGTGATGATATTAAACAAAGTAAAGCTAAAGCAAAACTCAATTTAATTACTATATTTTCTAAAATTATGTGAATAACAACATTTAAAAACAAATTGACATCACTTTTATTTAAACTTTAGTCACTTAGGAAGTGGCAAGCAGCGTAATGCATCTATCTTTATATAACGATATGTCTCAAATACGTCATAGAAAAATTTGATCGCCTTTTAAATCATTAAAATTCTATGAGACAGCTTAATAATATATCACACATACAAAATAGCCTACTTCATTTTCTCAGTAACATAACAATAAAATAGCAGTAACATACATGTTCAGTCTTGAGTTGGTTACCGTCCTGTTGATGACCCTCCTTTGTAGATATATCCTTTGTTCTTTGGATCGATCAAGTCGCATGCAATGAACAGTGTCACTAATTGAAACATGCGACTCTACGTGTGTTTGAAACATGGGTTGTAGATGGATGGCAGCACACAAAGATGCGTGTTTGTGAAGTAGATATTTGTTGGATTGGAGGAATTATGTATAACACATTTGACACTGGTATTAATGGGTTTGTATCTAAAATAAAGGTTTCATACTTACATTTAATTTATTTGAAGATATAATATATAGATACGCATATATCTATATATATATATACAGAGTGACACACACAGAGAGAAAGAGAGAGAAAGAGAGAGAGAGCGAGAGAAAGGGTGGGAGAGAAAGATATTTATTATTTAGTTGTTTTTGTTTTAACCTAACATAATGTGAGAAAAAATATTTACAATTAGAAAACAAATCATCGTAGGTCTGTGTGAGACAAACTACATATAACTTTTAGTATGATGGGTCACACACGGGGTAATTACATTATGATCACACGTCTTTTGGTTTATTGATTATTTGAAGGGCCACGCGTCTTTGTGCTATTATTTATGTGATTGGTATATAATGAAGGATGATGATGGGGCGTATGGCCGTGTTGATTTAAATTTTATAGCAGCCGTGTATTTTTAAAAAGTCTTAGTTGTACATTTTAACATTTAAAAAAAAATCAATTCTGTTTTCACTTTTACTCAATGGCAGACAGTTATTTATAACGAATAAAGTAAAACAGGAGAAAAAACTTGTAAGTTTTAAACTGAATAAAACAATAGTAATAATAATAATAATAATAATAATAATAATAATAATATTAATAATAATAATCATAATAATAATATTAGTAATAATAATAATAATAATAATAACAATAAATAATTATTATAAACCCTTTCACACCATGATGGCCTATGGGGCAAGTGAAGTAGCTTTCACGTGTTTCATTGAGCCACCACTATCAAGCAAGGGATTGTGTGGCTACAACAATTTAAAGAAAATACATTTTTACAAACAACTGGAAACATATATTTAAAAAAATAAAAATAAATTAAATAAGACCAAGCACGCATGTAAGATATCAAATAGATGAATGAGAACAACTAAACATATTCAGGGTAAATGTAGTTTTTAATAAAAGTTATAAATGGAAAGCTCTTGGACATTCACAAAAATTAAAGCGATCACCCATCTGGAAAAAGACATAGAATTTAAACAACAGAGTTTCTATTCCGATAAACATCACAACACTGAATGTGTTCTTTCGTTTGTGATTAATTGCTGCTGTTGTGTTTTTAATGTTTTTTTAAATAACTAATTCGAAGTATTTCTTTCTCTTCCAAATATATTGCATCAATATCTTAACGTAATAATAATATTGTTCAAAATAATCTGTATGTGTTGTTTCTTTTCATTGTTCCGCAGTCGTTAAAGTACGTCCTAATTTTAGAGACAACTCATCAGAAATAATGTGGCGAAGACAAAGTTCGCAGGCACGAAGGTCATTTCTCAAAGCGGTCAACGCATGTCCAGGCACGTAGTGGTCCATTTTCAAATAGCCTTTTATTTTTACAATCGAATCCGAGAATCTCATAGTATGTTGTTTCTATTTTCTGTCGGTGACAATCACCTTTACCATTACCATCATCATTAACATCATAATTACCATCAAAACTACCATCACCACTACCATCACCATCACCATTACCATCATAATTACCATCACCACTACCTACACCATTAACTCAACCATTGCCATCAAAATTACTATCACCATTAACTAACTCTACCCTTACAATCAAAATTACCATCACCACTAACATCACCATTACCCTCATAATTACCGTCACCACTACCATCACCATAAACTCTACCAATACATCACACTTACAATCACCATTACCATCACCATTTCAATCATAATTACCATTATCACTACCATCACCATTCATTCTATCATTACCATCACAATTACCATCACCACTACCATCATCACTACCATCACAATTAACATCACCATCACCATTACCAATACCACTACCATCATTACTACCATCACCAACACCATCATCTTTATTATTCCAAAACATTTTTAAAGCAACCAACTTAAAGACTATTTAGCCCCATGTATAATTCAACTTTCAATTGAAATTAATCTTATTTATAATCTACAATTGGCAAGCCATTTCGTTCTATTAGAGTCGTATGGCTTTTGACCACATTAACTGTGACACATCACTATTATCCGCATATATATTCACTTTGAATAACTCTTTATATGATATGAAACATGGCGGGGTTGTCTTTTTTTTAAGTTGGTCTTTCAGGAGATTAGTCTTGTAGATGACGACGTCTAATCAGATCCCCTTTCACAATCACGTCCTCAGTTTGGTGTTGAATGTTGATGAGATCAAGTTCGTCAATCAAATGTTGATGGAAAAGTTTTGAAGGTTGCAGGCTTCTTGATAGCGACCTAGGGGAAATATCAGATTGTAGGAATTTAACAGAAGTGATAGAGAACTAAAAGTCATTTCATTCGATGTTAAATAAATGTAGAGTTCTTGAGGACATAATCGAGATCAGAAAAGGGGTAGATTCTAAACGAATAGGAGAGTACTGAATCCAATATTGAATAAGAATCTTATTAATTTTATTTAATTTTTCAGCCTCATTTCTTTTTGCCAAATATTTTATGATTTATGGTCACATAATGTTTGTAAAAGAGAAGTCCAATGAAGACATGATTCTTCAAAAGTGTTGGAGGTGGATCGGTCATACACTAAGGAAACCTGCTTCTAATACAACGAGGCAAGCCCTGATATGGAACCCACAGGGTGAACGGAAAAGAGGCCGTCGAAGAAACACTTGGCGCCGAGAATTGGAGGCAGACATCAAGAGATATGCCCTTAAGTGGAAGATCCTGGAGAAACTGGCCCAGGATAGAGATGCCTGGAGGTCTCTTTTAGGTGGCCTGTGCCCTTGGAGGTAGCGCTGACGCCGACGATGATCGGTGGATGTACCTCATGGACGAAAAGGCTCAACAACAACTACAATGATTGTAATAAATACCTGCCTATTGGCTTTATATTTTTATCTTTAAAGCTAAATTAAAATACTTTTTAAGGACCTAATTTTCAATCAAAATATATAAAGTTTTAAATGAGATACCCGTTAGTTAGTAATTGGATAGTAAAACATATATTCTACTAAGTTGTTTGTCAGAGTATTCATTGTATTGTAATAAATTAAGTGTACTTGGTATATTACACTAATATACATTAGATAGTAATTTTTATCGTCGTGCTAGGTACTCGGCACTACTTTAGAGTCTACCAGAATATGTTTAAGTAATTCAGTTAGAACTGGCAGGGATTATAATGTTGATAGGTGATTATATTTTACGTGCTATCTATGTAATAAATACATGAGCTCCATAAAAATACATTAGCAAATAATGATCCAAGGAAAGGAAGTGATCTGCAAGCATTTTGAACTTTGCATGAATTGGAAGAAAAAAAATTAAATTAAAAGCCATCTTAGGTATGGCTGTTCAACCAAGCATTTAACTTTACATTTATATTTGAGTCAACTAATCAATTTCTGTTGCGCTATCGTTTTTCTTCTTATTAATTACGAAATGGTTAACCATCGATATAATTGTTTCGTTACCTGTCAATGACACCTGACTGATACAACATCCGAATCTAGTTACCTGGCATTAACACCGGACTGATACAATATTCCAGTCTAGTTACCTGGCATTATGAGGTATGGTTGGATGGTTCGTCTAAATTCATCCAGGGGGACAAGCACACGGGTCTGCTGACCAATTCTTTTGGGCTAGCAGGAAAATGTGAGAGATACACAGAATTATGCAGTAGCTGGTTAAATCCTTTTTATAATAGTAAACAAAAGTTGTGAACTGTTTTTAAAAAGAAAAAAGTTTTAAATTGAATTCATGTTTGCAAACAATGTGTGATTTAAAAAAAAAAAGAAAGAAAATACACACATTCACAAGTTTTGGAGAAATTCTCCATTTCTGATGTAATACTATCGTGTTTTTGTAGGTCGACCAAAAATGACCTGAAAAAGGGAACTGGAGACAGACTCCAAAAAGGGTGGGCACAGTTGGGGACAGCTAGAGAGATTGGCACATGACCGGGATGCCTGGACAGCCTTTGTTCGTGGCCTATGCCACAGATGGGACGACAGGCAATGATAATATAATACTATGTTGCTTATCCTGGTTTATTCGGGCGATACATTCCATTCCCCTATTCCTGACGATACACTATAAATACTTATTTAACTATATTTTAATTGGCTAGCTAAAGTCAGTGATAATATAACAATACAATATAATGCAAACTGAATGTTCTGAAAAAATACCATTGGAGATTAGGTAAAATTTATGTAAAGCTGAATGGTTTTAGTACTAGTGTATTAACCGACAAAATAAAGTGAAGTTTTCAAAATATATATATTTCAGCTGAAATCTATTTATTTTGAAAAAAAAACACATCAGAATAAAAAAATAATGTAAGACGTAAGACAGGACTTTCATTTCATTATATTTTGTCATTAATTTCCCCTATTGAACAATTTTATGCGGACTTTCGGAAAGAGTTTTTTTTAGTCAGTAATATATTTTCAAGTTGTTTTTTTAAGCAGTGCGCTACTTCCTAAAATTAGTAATTTTACAGACAGACGGACTGACATGCGTAGTAAATTATGAATATTGAATATCTGACTCACCACATCACGGTAGGGGTTACTTTATGTAAACCTAAATTATGTAGTATAAGACTCACCACAGGGCGGTAGGGCATATTTTATGTAAACGTAAATTATTTAGTATAAGACTCACCACACCGCAGTAGAGAACCCGGATGAAATATTCTCCGGTGTCACTCTTCTTGTAGAGCTCGTAGATGAGGTCAGCACAGAATGGCGGCCACCGGAAGTCCCATATGCCGAGAGCAATTAGCATTGGTGCCAGAGTGGTGTCATGACCCGAGAATAGGAATATTTTCTGACACCTTGAAAAAGATATTCGGATCTCATTAACATATATCGTGTCATTGTTTGTGTACTGGAAATGAGACACATGAAACAGAGGCGTCCCTAGGGTTGGTAGCATGTAAATTTTTAAATTTTGTGTCAACCTCTTGATGGTGTAAATAACTATACAACTCTTTTTAAAATTAAAAAAAAAAAATCGAATACATTTCAAACAGTATAGAGAACACAAGAAAAAAATACCCAGCTTAAATATGATCAACAAAATTATTTTTATGAATGCAGGGTCAACGAAATGGACGTAACTCACGGTCTGTTGTCAACACGGTTCTCAATGTTAAAGAGTAATGTGTACATCAGTTGGCCTATGGACAGCCTGGTGACGTCATGCCGGTGCTTTCCCCTGAAGAGTCCATCAAAAGACATACGTTCGATTAGTTAACACAACAAGTCTGTCAATATACTTACTGCTTTAAATAATTCCACTTAGAAAAAACACTTCTACTTCGTAAATTCACGTGTTTACAAATTCATCCACAATTCGTTGAATTTCAATATATTAATTTATTTCTCAAAGCTGAACAAACACAATACAGAGCCTGCTACCACAAGGGGGGTAAATCTGGAAAAATGCTATACTTACGCCTTTCCTGCGTAAACTGCGTGCAATGTTTTCGCCGCGTTGTCTTCAATCATTTTCTTGTACGGAACCAGAGCCACTGGATAAGGAGACCCATGAGTCTGTAAGGAGAGTTCTCGAATGATTGGTTGATAATCTTCTTATCTTATCTTATCTGTTGCAGACGCGCCTTCTATACGGATGATGATAGCGTCCTACTTTTATTTATGGTTTGTGTTTAGTTACGCATTCTTATATGAGTTTTAAATGATGATAAATTGTTTGCTTTCCTGGTTTCTTCAGGCAACCCATCAACGCCTCAATGATTTATCCGTTCGTAGCTACAAATAGTAACGGCCCATTTGTTTATAACACAACACGATGATAACTTGTCTTTAATTATTTATAAAGAACTTGTGATAATTAATGCATTCTATCATCGGAAAGATTAAATAGTATATTAACATTATTGAAACAAAAGAAAATACTTTGGGTCTTGTTACAACCCAGTTTCAGTCATGGAACAACAAATTGCCGGTTATATGACTGAACAGTTCTGGTCATGTGACTGAACAGTTCCGGTCATGTGATTGAACAGTTCAAGTCATGAGATTGAACAGTTCTGGTCACTTGAAAGCAAATTTCGGTCATTTAAGAAACTTATATACTGTGGAATCTCAGGTCCCTTACATCACTGGATCCAAGATTTCCTTTTGGGTAGGGAGCAAACTGTAATAATTAATGGATCTAAATCTACACCAATAAAGGTTAACTCAGGAGTTCCACAAGGAACTGTCCTAGGTCCATTACTATTTTTAATTTATATAAATGACTTACCCAACAATATCTCAACAGGAACTAAAGTTAGGTTATTTGCTGATTATTGTATAATCTATAGAACAATCAAGTCAGAACAAGATAGCAAAACTTTACAAAATGACTTAGATGAATTAATAAAATGGGAAACTAACTGGAGTATATCCTTCCATCCAGAAAAATGTCAACTGCTAAGAGTAACAAAGAAAAAAAAACAAATAAATTCAAAATATTTCATTCATGGAAAAGAACTAACCCAAACTAAAGATGCGAAATACTTAGAAGTCATAATAAATGAGAAACTATCTTGGAATCCCCATGTCAATGAAGTTATTAAAAAATTAAACAAAACCTTAGGCTTTTTAAAAGAAACTTTTACAAATGTAAAAAAGATATAAAACTAAAATGCTACCTCACCCTGGTGAGACCTATACTAGAATATGCATCTTCAGTATGGGACCCATCCACCAAAGAAAATATTGATCAACTTGAACAAATTCAAAAAAGAGCTGCCAGATTCATTACTGGAGAATATTCAAAACTCACAAGAGTAACACCATTAGTTCAATCATTAAACCTTGAAACACTAGAGGATAGAAGAACCAAGAGTAAACTAGTAATTATACATAAGGCAATTAATTCTAATTTAGAAATACAACACAAAGATAACCTAATACAACCCTCAGATAGACATAAAGTTAAAAACACCTTTCTTATTCAATATGCAAGAACAAAACACATACACATTTTTTTTCTTTCCGTCCGGTATTAGCGCGTGGATGGGTTGCCTGGAGAAACCAGGAAAGCCAACACTTTATCATCATTTAAAAATCTAGTAAGTATACAGGACTAAACCCAAACCATAGAAATACATAGGACGCAATAATCTTCTGTACAGATGGAGTGTCTGTATCATATAAGATAAGACAAGATGTGACTAAACATTTCTGGTCATGTAACAACATGGCAGATATATGTTTGTTACACTTCAACATTACACTCACAACTCTTGATGCTATGTCGTCACGAAGACAAGCAAAGTCCAAATCCGTGTTTTGTGGTAGACCTGTGTTGATTAAAACAATGTTCATCCGTCAATACATTTGCCAATTTACAAAAAAATAATAATTTTGAAATGATACCAATGGTATATCTTGTGTTTTGTCTCTAAAGTACACATCAACAATACATATAATTAAAGATTGATAATTTGATCAATAAGAAAATCTACTTTTTTTTGGTCAAGACTTGATGAATATTTCAAAAGAAAACAAATATAAAATGACACTATTGGTATGCTTGTGTTTCCTATATCGTAATTTCATTCATTCAAATTGTGGCAATGTTTCAAACGTTTAAAATCTTCGTCTGTTTCAATTCGTTTTTTTTATCCACATTCAAAAATAAAACGGTTTTAACAATCTCATTCATTTTATACTAACTAAATAAATATCTCTCATGTACACTATATTGTCTGTTTAGATATTTTAGTCTTCATCATTCAGATAAGTTAGTTCCACTGAATTGTGGGTAGAAAAAACACGTAAATTCATGTACGATCTAAGAAAACAGTCACATGCAGTCTAAAATTGCCGTGTCTATACCAAGAGCCTTGAGTACACTATAAGACAGTCCCCAGCAGTCTAATAGCTACCAAAATACTTGAGTACAATAAAAGAAAGTTACCAAGAGCCTTGAGTATAATGTAAGACAGTCTCCAGCAGTTTGATATCTACCAAGAGCCTTGAGTATAATATAAGACAGTCTCCAGCAGTTTAATATCTACCAAGAGCCTTGAGTATAATATAAGACAGTCCCCAGCGGTATAAAATCTAAAAGAGCCTTGAGTATATTATAAGACAGTCTCCAGAAGTTTAATATCTACCAAGAGCCTTGATCACGGTGATTCTGTCCTGTTTGAAGCCTGGCAGAGTCTCAATGTTGGACAGGGTCATGTCTACAATAAGCCTGAGGGCGGGGCAGGCCAGTTTGTTGGGGAAAATGTCCTCTTCGTAAATATTTTTCACTAGGACCTGTACAGGACCTGAATGTTGCGTTGAGAATGAAACATAACAAATGACAGATGTACGGTTATGTGAAAAATAGTGATTTAAGTACTCATGCACTTAACATACAATAGTTTAGATAAAAACGTTGTTCATACGTTGTGGTCCTTTAAACTGCTCATTCTTTTTTAACTTTAAAAAATCCAATTATTACAATTAAAGGTTCATTCCTAGGCACTTTAAGTTTTATCTTAATTAAACATAAATATGAGAATGTAGTTATGGAAAAGAAAACAGGAAATGTGGGAAACACGTTTTATGAAGTCTTCTTCACCAAGTCTGCTTACCCTGGCTTTATCGCAGCCAGCGACTTTACTACTACTTTTTGGCTCAAATATTTTAAATCTATTACAATGCTTGAAATAATGGCAAGAGTCTTGATTATAAAAAAAAGTAATCCCGAATAGCTTGCTAATATTGTTTCAGTAAAATCTTCTCTATGATAAGGTTTTCTAAAAATTTGATATAAACATGGTATACCTAACCCTTACCCCCGATAAACTGCTCAAAGGTATTTTAATACAATGATTAACGGGTTAAAACTACATCAGAGAAACGATTTAAAATTTAACTCATTAAACACTTACTTTTATTATCGGCAATGACAAAATTATTTACTCTCTTTATCGGAGCTTTAAAAAATTATTTTATGTAAAGCATCGTATATTATAAATTATCAATGGTGGTCACAGAGACATCAGTAAAGGTTGTGGACTGCATCGTGTGACAACACCATCACATATGGTGACACCAAAATGTCACATTCTGCATGTCGACGATATTTGGAAATGGTAGACCAGGAGCAGGTCTGTGGGTTTTGTCGTAAGGGGGTGACACCATCACATGTGACACCAAAATGTCACATTCTTCATGTCGCCGATATTTGGAAATGGTAGACCAGGAGCAGGTCTGTGGGTTTTGTCGTAAGGGGGTGACACCATTACATGTGGTGACACCAAAATGTCACATTCTGCATGTCGCTGATAGTTTGAAATGGTTGACCAGGAGCAGGTCTGTGGGTTTTGTCGTAAGGGGGTGACACCATTACATGTGGTGACACCAAAATGTCACATTCTGCATGTCGCTGATAGTTGGAAATGGTTGACCAGGAGCAGGTCTGCGTGTTTCGTCGTAAGTGGGTGGTACCATGAGCTACTGCACTGTATGACACCAACCCTAGTGACGCCCCTGCGTACATGAACACTATTAAAGGAATATTTTAAAGCACGTGCTGTCAAGTCTCACCGACTTCGTTGAGGTGATGTTTACCAAACATCCCAGCCAGCAGACATCTAATGGACTTGATTGTCCTCTCAACATGGGACGACCGGACACTGAGGATCACCAGGAGAAGTCAAACAAATGTGTTTTTAGCATAAATATAACGCGACTGACAGAAATAGAGGGGAAAGTCCTTCATGTTATTTGAAAAATTAATTTGAGATCAATATTATAAAATCTTAAGTCTCTAGAATGTGTAAGTTAAGCGTAATTTTTTTTTATTAACACAGTTTTTTAAATAAAATTATTTTTTATGGGGGTGGGGGATGGGGGTGTAAGATTTAGACACAGCTCAATTTTTAAAAAATGTAGATTATATTGACAAATGGTTGGGGTTTTAGTTAATTGACTAGGCACAATTAGCTGGATTACAAACTATGAGTCATGTATTGACAAATGGTTAGTGTTTGACGTAGCAAAATAAACACGTCACTTACTAGACATCCTGTGTTGAGAAGCGACTCACATGTAGTATAGGGAGGTACCAGTCCCGTAACAACACCCCCAGGTCGTACATCTGTTTCTGACCAACTGTTGTGAGGATTGAGGCGTGTGCCCCGCCCTAGCAGACGACAAAAGAAATGTATTAGTATTTCATTATCACAATTATAAGATAGAATATATGTGAAATGATTTTAAATAGCACAGCGCATAACATCTAGAAATCCCCCCCTTTGTATCGTCTACCTTCAACTTCTTGGCCCTGAGGTCAGGTTCCATGGTGGACTTTCCCGCCGGGGTCCCGTCAGAGAACTTCACAACTTCCAAGTCAAAGTCTGTCTCATCAAGCTCTTCTTCTAAAGATGCATCGTACGTCGCCTGCCAGATAGACAGAAATTAATGTTGTCGTTCAGCGTAAAATTATGACCGATTCCACAGATAGCAAAATCGTACGTCACCCGCCAGATAGTCATAGAAATCAATTATTTCGTTCAACATAAATTTATGACCGATCCCACAGCTAGCTACATGTAGGAGAGCTGCAAGTCATGAAAATCTAGGGCACAATTTTTAAAATGTATGTTGCCGCTCTTCTAGTCCCTAAGCCAAAGCCGCCTAACATGTTTATCTGAATACAAATTCACACATTATATGCATTACTGAAAACAAACAATCTTGCTCAGTTCCCAACATTTAAACAAAATTAAATTCTATGCAACTAATTTTTAACTCATACACCCAAAGGAAATATTTAGCAGTAATCTAATTAAAAAATAATTTTAAATAACGTTACTTATTGGTTTCAATAAAATGGAAAAGTTTAATATAACATTTGGGTACAAGCCATCAATAAATATTCGCCTAATGCAATCCTCATTCCTATTGCACCCAAGCACAAATAAGATGTGTCTCACCCAGTCCCAAATCTGGCTCACCTAATCTATTCCCCAATCAGACTAGCATCATCCCATCCCCAATAATACTTACCTCACAGTCGAACACCATTCAGACATAACTCAGTCGGTCCTAAATCAGACCTACCTCATCCAAAACTAATTCAGAGACCTACCTCATCCAATCCTAAATCAGAGACCTACCTCATCCAATCCTAAATCAGAGTCCTACCTCATCCAATCCTAAATCAGAGACCTACCTCATCCAATTCTAAATCAGAGACATACCTCATCCCAACTAATTCAGAGACCTACCTCATACAATCCTAAATCAGAGACCTACCTCATCCAATCCTAAATCAGAGACATACTTCATCCAATCCTAAATCAGACTTACCTCATCCAATCCTAAATCAGACACATACCTCATCCAATCCTTAATCAGAGACCTACCTCATCCAATCCTAATCACACCTACCTCATCCAATCCTAAATCAGACACATACCTCATCCAATCCTAAATCAGACACATACCTCATCCAATCCTAAATCAGACACATACCTCATCCAATCCTTAATCAGAGACCTACCTCATCCAATCATAATCACACCTACCTCATCCAATCCCAAATAACACTTACCTCACATTCGAACACCATTCATACATAACTCATTCAGTCCTAAATCAGACCTACCTCATCCAATCCCCGAATGAAGTTGAGTGGTGTCCTTGCCCCATGTCGAAACACAACCTGAATCTTAGTGTAAAAAAATAAAAAATCATAGATTACAAGAGGAGAAGGCTCTTGAGAAAGACAAACTGAATCTTAGTGTAAACCCAATCATATAATCGAAGAGGAGGCAGTTATTGAGAAACAAAACCTGGATATCATTGAAAAACAAAATTATAAACTATCAGCTCTCAAGCTTATCTTAATCCAGACAGATTTTTTCGTTTGGAAATTATTCATTTCATGAAAAGGAAGGTTTCACGAAAACCATGAGTTACTGTGGGATGGGGGGTTGTCTTTCGACATCAGGGCCATCTTGAAATGTTCTTGAACCATACGCAAAAATGTCTATTTCATTTGAGATTGTCACAGGAGATAAGAAAATGTCAAGACTTACTAGAACCACCTTGAGATTGTCACAGAAGGTCGGTAACATTCAATACGTACTTGAATCAACTTGAGATTTCATAAATGATGGGTCTGTCTGACTTACTTGAATCAACTTGAGATTGTCACAAACGATTGGTCTGTCAGACTTACTTGAACCACCTTGAGATTGTCACAAACGATTGGTCTGTCAGACTAACTTGAATCAACTTGAGATTGTCACAAACGATTGGTCTGTCAGACTAACTTGAACCAACTTGAGATTGTCACAAACGATTGGTCTGTAAGTAGACTTACTTGAATCAACTTGAGATTGTCAGAAACGATTGGTCTGTCAGACTTACTTGAATCAACTTGAGATTGTCACAAACGATTGGTCTGTCAGACTTACCTGAACCAACTTGAGATTGTCACAAACGATTGGTCTGTCAGACTTACTTGAATCAACTTGAGAATGTCACAAACGATTGGTCTGTCAGACTTAGTTGAACCAACTTGAGATTGTCACAAACGATTGGTCTGTCAGACTTACTTGAACCAACTTGAGATTGTCACAAACGATTGGTCTGTCAGACTTACTTAAAACCAATTTGAGAATGTCACAAAAGATTGGTCTGTCAGACTTACTTGAACCAACTTGAGATTGTCACAAAAGATTGGTCTGTCAGACTTACTTGAACAAACTTAAGATTGTCACAAACGATTGGTCTGTCAGACTTACTTGAATCAACTTAAGAATGTCACAAACGATTGGTCTGTCAGACTAACTTGAACCAACTTGAGAATGTCACAAACGATTGGTCTGTCAGACTTACTTGAACCAACTTGAGAATGTCACAAACGATTGGTCTGTCATACTTACTTGAACCAACTTGAGATTATCACAAACGATTGGTCTGTAAGTAGACTTACTTGAACCAACTTGAGATTGTCACAAACGATTGGTCTGTCAGACTTACTTGAATCAACTTGAGATTGTCACAAACGATAGGTCTGTTAGACTTACTTGAACAAATTTGAGATTGTCACAAACGATTTGTCTATCAGACTTACTTGAACCAACTTGAGATTGTCACAAACAATTGGTCTGTCAGACTTACTAGAAAACAATTGACATTGTCACAAACGATTGTTCTGTCAGATTTACTTGAATCAACTTGAGATTGTCACAAACGATTGGTCTGTAAGTAGACTTACTTGAACCAACTTGAGATTAACACAAACGATTGGCCTGTCAGACTTACTAGAAACAAATTGACATTGTCACAAACGATTAGTCTGTCAGACTTTCTTGAATCAACTTGAGATTGTCACAAACGATTGGTCTGTCAGACTTACTTGAACCAACTTGAGTTTTTCACAAACGATTGGTCTATCAGACTTACTTGAACCAACTTGAGATTGTCACAAACGATTGGTATGTCAGACTTTTTTGAACCAGCTTGAGATTGTCACAAACGATTGGTCTGTCAGACTTACTTGAGATTGTCACAAACGATTGGTCTGTTAGACTTACTTGAACCAACTTGAGATTGTCACAAACGATTGGTCTGTACGAGTCTATGCTGGTGGTGCACTGGTCCTCCTTCTCCTCCCCACCTTTGGTCTTTTGGGGCTGCGACCTGGAGCCACCGCAACATATGATTCCTTGACTACTCTGGGGATATATGAACCACCGCAACATATGATGCCTTGACTACTCTGGGGATATAGGAACCACAATAAAATATGACGCCTTGACTACTCTGGGGATATAGGAACCACAATAAAATATGATGCCTTGACTACTCTGGGGATATAGGAACCACAGCAACATATGATGCCTTGACTACTCTGGGGATATAGGAACCACCGCAACATATGATGCCTTGACCACTCTGGGGATATAGGAACCACAGCAACATATGATGCCTTGACTACTCTGGGGCTATAGGAACCACAATAAAATATGACGCCCTGACTACTTTGGGGATAAAGGACCCATATGAAAATATGATGCCCTAACTACTTTGGGATAAAGAATCCAGAGCAACATATGATGCCCTGGGGATAAAAGACCGACAGCAACATATGATGCCCTTACTACTCTGGGGATAATGGACTCACAGCAACATAAGATGACTACTCTTGACTACTCCTTCCTTAAGGAGCATCATATGATGCCTTAACAATTCTGGGTATAAAGCTGCCCAGGTAGATTTCAGTTTAGTATTAGTAATTAAGTAATCAACAACAGCACTTTTGTAACAAGCGTAAAATAGACACACATTTTGTCATGGCCAATATATCTTTATACTAGTTAACTACCAACCCATCCACAGTGATCTTGTCTTACAATACGCATTGTGACAGTCAATATAAAAGGAAGTGTCCATTTAGTTGGCATCTAGTTCTAAAAGTGGCTTGGGTTTTTATTCCTATTTTGATGTAACTTATTCTAGAATACACAAGGAAGCAAATATGCTCACTTCCAGCGTGATAGAAAGAGAAAAAAAACCACAGACAAAACCTAACAAAATTTCTTCCAGTTTCGTAGATATATTTAAAAAAGTCCAATTTGATTCTTTCCAATTTGGTTTCCTTGGAAAAAAGCCCACGACCAATGTAACTAGCTTAAATTTAATATAAAAACTGGTTTTGGGCTGCCATTAACCTCTTGGTCGTAGGAGGTTTTAATGCTGCCACTAAATTTTTATCGGATCTTTGTAGACATTGGCGTCGCCCATCACTCTCCAGATAAGCGGAGGACATTTTTTAAGCGATATTTATTCATCAAAATTTTTATTTTTGCTTTAACCTGGGCTAGATCCAAAGCCCCCCAGGTTGTGAGGTGAGCGCACTATTGACTTTTCTATCCAGCCGCCAATATGTAATTACGTATTGAAAATACCCAAAGCCACTATAACGGCATCATAGAAAATGATGACAAAAACGATACCTTCATTCTACTCATACCCGATCCATGCGCTCTGTGCCTGTGTGTGTTTATTTGCCGTGAATGTCCACAGCTTTCTACAGCCGAAACTTGGAGACAGCATCAGAGCGCGAATACCATATGGTTAACGAGGAGTCACAAAGCCCATACACTGTCAAACATATGAATATTTTGTTGACAAAGACAATAAACATTAAAACATGGTAACATTATTTTAACAAGATGAATACACTGTCATATGTAGAAATTGTTTTGTTAAAATGTGTTTCTATACCTTATTACATCATCTGTTCATTGTATAAAGTGTGTTTATTTTAATATGTTTATTATGTAATGCACAATATAAAAGCCCAAGTCAATCGCTCACTGAGTGTCTGACTACGTAACGCTGAGGGACATAGTACAACAGCCCGTAGCAGTTTAAAAAAGAGGGTGGTTTTTCTCGCCGTGAAATATTATATGACGCTGTTTGTGGTTGTATTTAAATTTTGAAAAAGGGAACGATGTAAAAAGGTGATTTGAGGATTTGTAATTACAAATTACTTGGTGTTCATTTAAGGAAGTTTCATATTTCGAATTTATCAAACAAGGATAAGTTACTTGGACTTTTGAAAAAAGTGGGCGCCATTAGCGTCCCAAAACACCTACTATCTTACTATTTAAAAATTGAATTACGCTAAACATTGCTATCGATATTGTAACCCCATCCTTAGAGTGTGCTAACAATAATAATACATAATGTTATTTGTTCTGTAATTAATGTGTTCGTGTCTCTCACCCAAAGACACAAGATCCACCCAACAGCTACGCGTCTCCATGTAACAACGCAGACATTTGATGAGATGATTGATGAAATCTGAAAACAAACTTGGAATTATTAGGACTTATAAGAGGTTAAATTAAAATTTTAAATTAAGTAAAAGATCAAATTTAGTTTCCGATTTAATGTTGCTTTCGTTTCATTAACCGGCTAAAAAAACAACACTTTGGATTTTGTTTTAAAAATTTCAAGTGCATTTGTTTAATAACTTATTCTTCACAACTTGGTATTGAAATTTTTTTAAATTCACCTATAGACATCTTGAGCTGAAGTCGGCATATTTGTGTGCAAGTGTGAGGCATCCGCTCATCAGTCGTGCAGGATCATCAGACAAGGAATGAGTGCACAGCAAAGTGTGCAATTTTATACCAAATACTCTTAAAACTCCTGTCAAGCATTTTTGTTGATGCTGTTTATGCATGTTATTAACGTTACCAACAGTTTTTGTTCGACACACGCTGCAAAAAAGTTAACAAAAATTATTTATGGAAGTTTAATATCTTTCTTTTAGCAATTTTATTGATTAAATAATAAACTGACAAACAGCAATTATCTTCGTTTTCCGAAAGTAATTTTACAATTACATTTTTAATGGATTTTTAAAAAAGTGTTATTTTTATTCTATAATATTTTGTTATGGCCTTCAAAAGTTTTTGCTACGCTTTAAATTGTTTTAAAAAAAATTATTTTATGAGCACCAAAAAGCATTTGATTCATTCAATAATAATTCACTGAACTGAAATTAGGTTTTTAAAAAGTATATTAAATGTTTGCGAATTAAAACGAGGAACTTTCAATTGCTTACACAATTATCGTAAAGGCTTAAGATAAATAAATCATCGACTTCACAGAAATGTTACTTTAAATTAAAGAGGCACATAAAATTACTGAATGATAACAAGTAAACTATGACGTTTTCAACTCTCTTACTAAATATTAACATTTGTTTTGTGTAAATCTCCAGTGAATGTTTTGCTGTTAAAAATAAGGAACACACATTTTTTCTGTAATTGATTCAATCATTGTTTTTGCATGGCTTGCTATTCGATAACACGGAAGTCGAACTACTTTATCAAAAGTAGATATATTAAATAAATAAAAATAATTGATATCAAATGAAAAACTGATTGAATCAATTGTTTTGATCATTTAACCAATGAAGATTCAGCTAAATACGATTACTCTTTTATTGCCTACCTTACTTATTTCAATGCAACTTCTTATGTGTAAGGCTCTCTATTGTTTTAGTGATATCAATATCAATGTGTTTATCGGGGAAAAAGCACAAATAATTGTTATGTTTAATTTCTGTATCAATCGGTAAAAGTTTTTTATCGATTAAAATTATTTTAATCGATAAAATTGCGATTACAATAACTAACAGCGTTTTATACAAGTTTTATGATTTGTTAAAAATAATTAATTATTAATACCTAATAGGTTTTTTACGTACACTATTCTCCAATTAAAAAAAAAAAGATTTTTAAAGTGCAAACTTTAAAATAAGCTGTTATTATAAAGAAATTTATATAAAAAAATTAAACATTATTTTTACATAATAAACAATAAAAAAAAATTAAATTCATTGACATTATTTTGAACTACTTATATTTACATATGTGCCCTAAAACTATTTTATTGCCTGTTTTTGTTACTTCCCTTGAAATTATAAGTTTAATGACGTAATAATATTATTTTTAAGCTTTAATAAAAATTATCGACTAATTACTCGGTAATTTTTGAAAAGTTAACGATGAAATTTAAATTAATCGATGACAGCCCAACTTTAAAAAAAAATGCAACTAAGATTAAATACATACAATTTTAAAAGAATGATTTACACGTTATTTTATCAAGTGCTAATCCGCCAGGCTTAGTGTACATAATTTAAGTCTATAACTATCTATACTAATAAAAGGGAAAGCCCTGACTGACTGACTGACTGATTCATCACTAATTCTCCAACTTCCCGTGTAGGTAGAATCATGAAACTTTGGGAAGTTGTTGAGTACCCTCTGAATACGAAAATTGGCAAAAAAGAATTTGGAAAATCTCACTCATGTGGGGCCGGGGGCCCAAAAACATTTTTTTCCTTATATGGGCTATATAAAAATCGAAAACCACCAATTTTCCTATTTCCCGTGTAGTTAGAAGCATGAAACTTTGGAAATCTTTTGAGTACATGCTCTTTACGATAATGAAATGGACAAAAAAGGTAAATTTGCCACCTATGGGGGACTGGGCCCAAAAACGTTTTTTCCTGATATAAGCTATATAAAAATGAAAATCACTAATTCTCATATTTTCCGTGTAGGTACGACCATGCAACTTAGGAATTTTTTTAGTACACGCTCCCGACAAAAACTGGCCAAAAAAAAAACGTTAAAATTCCCTCACATGGGGGACCGGGGGCCCAAAAATAGTTTTTCTTATATTAAAAATCGCCTAATCACTAATTCTCCAACTTCCCGTGTAGGTAGAAGCATGAAACTTTGGGAAGTTGTTGGTTATTCTCTCACGACGAAAATTGGCGAAAAAGAATTATGAAATATTCGCTCATGTAGGGCTGGGGGCCCTAAAACATTTTTTCCTTATATGGGCTATATAAAAATCGAAAATCACCAATTTTCCTATTTCCCGTGTAGTTAGAAACACGAAAATTTGGAAATCTTTTGAGTACATGCTCTTTACGATAATTAAATGGACAAAAAAGGTAAATTTCCCACTCATGGGGGACGGGGCCCAAAAACGTTTTTTCCTGATATAAGCTATATAAATAATGAAAATAACTAATTCTCATATTTTCCGTGTAGGTAGGACCATGCAACTTAGGAATTTTTTTAGTACACGCTCCCGACAAAAACTGGTTAAAAAAAACCGTCAAAATTCCCTCACATGGGGGACCGGGGGCCCAAAAATAGTTTTTCTTATATTAAAAATCGCCTAATCACTAATTCTCCAATTTCCCGTGGAGGTAGGAGCATGAAATTTTGAGAAGTTGTTGAATACCCTCTAATGACGAAAATTGGCGAAAAAGAATTTTATAAATCTCGCTTATGTGGGGCCGGGGGCCCAAAAACATTTTTTTCCTTATATGGGCTCTATAAAAAAATAAAATCAACAATTTTACCATTCCCGTGTATGTAGAAGCATGAAAATTTGGAAATTTGTTGAGTACGTGCACTCGACGATAGTTTTTTTTTAAATCGTTAAATTTCCCACTCATGGGGGTCGGGGTCACCCTAAACGTTTTTTTCCTAATATGGGCTATTTAAAAATTGAAATCACTAAATCTCCTATTTCCCGTATGAAACTTTGGAAATTGTTTGAATACACGCTCCCGAATAAAATTGGAAAAAAATGATTTAATTCCCTCTCATGGGGGGCCGGGGGCCCAAATATAGTTTTTCTTATAATATAAACCGACTCATCACTAATAGGACGATAAGGAAATTTAAAATTCAAAATTATGTTGGGCTGGGGCCCAAAAACTATTTCTCTTTATCTGTAAAAATTGAAAATCATTATTTGTCCTTTGTGCCGAGTATGTAGATCTTTAATCTTTGGGAAGTTGTTGAGTACACTTCTTCGATGGTAATAGGTGAATATATATTTAAATTATCATTTTCTGCATTTCGGAGGCCCCACTGTAGTTTTTCTATTAAATGAGCTATTAAAAACTGAATATTACTGCTTCACCCATTTCCTGTGTAGGTAAAAGTATAACGCCTTCTGTAGTTGTTTAGTAACACCAGCGATGGTAATAAGGAAAGTAATTATATACATTTTTAAAATTTCTACTCAATGGTGGCCGGGGGCCCAAAACCTGTCTTTCCCCCTAAAATGGGCTATATAAAACTAAATCAACACTAATTCTCCAAGCTTCCGCGTACATAGAGGCTTGAAAAATATTAAATCCTTTCTCTCTATAAGGACGATTGCCTAAATATAGGTTTTTTCACATAATTATTAGTTATAAAAAGACGCATTTTTAATTAACTAAAATCCTAATTTACCGCAGCAAAGCGCGGGTAAATTGCTAGTAACTTATAAAGCGTAACAAATTGCACAGTTTCCATCAAACTCAACATTGCTGTCTTTCAGTGTATGTATTACCTTCTTCATGGTTTCTCTGTTTTAATCATGCAGAGGTTTTAATTCCATTTGAAGTCAAGTTAATTACATTGTTAACAAAAACAACACATTATAACAACTCTAATTGCCAAGACATAGTTAAAATACTTCCAAGATGATAGATAGAAAAAATAATTTTACTATAGTTTGCTAAGGTAATACAATGACAGCTCGCTAAAATGATGACACCTTTTACCTAGCTAAGGTAATACAATGACATTTCACTAAAATAATGGCATGACAATTTGCTAAGGTAATAAAATGACATCTCACTAAAATAATGACATGACACGTTGCTAGGGTTAAGCAATAACAGCTCACTAAAATAATTAATTACATGACACATTGCTACGGTAATACAATGACATATCACAATAATAATGACATGACATTTTGTTACGATTACCCATGATAGCTTGCTAAGATAATCAAATAGGATTTCTCTCAGATAATACTATAAAAGTTTACTTAGATAACACTGTGATATCTGGCAAAGATAACCCACTAATAAGTTTCTAGGGTAATCCATGGGTAGCTTTTTCTGGTAATCCCATGTTAGCTCGTTAAGATAATCCCGTGTTAGTTTGTTAAGATAATCCCATGTTAGCTCGTTAAGATAATCCAATGTTAGCTTGTAAAGATAATCCCATGTTAGCGTGTTTAGATAATCCAATTTTATCTTGTTACGATAATCCCATGTTAGCTTGTTAAGATAATCCCATGTTAAATCGTTAAGATAATCGGAGGTAATCTTGTTACAATAATCTCCAGGTGTTAAGGCCAAATGTTTGCCGACTGACGCCAGAGTTGCTGACGGATATTGTTACATAACCATCTTTGACAAACTGCCCTGGAAGGAAGCCCAGGTAAATATTACCTATAGGAATATAAGACATAGGCTCGTGTGTCACTTACACAAACTTTAGGCATTTGACTAGGTTAAAGTAAGCTACCCAGTAAAATATTTGTAATAATCCCCTAAACAAAAATTAAATTAAAATATTTTTTTAAAATTCTCTTTGAAAAGCTATGATGGCAAAGCGATGTGATTCTAGATCCATGTATACCTTGTATTTGTGCAAGTACAAGAGTTAAAATCTAATAAATGATTTTATTATGAGTTATGTATTGTGTTGTTGTCAGGATCGTTGTTTGGCCGAAGGGATGACACTTGCGAGGATTAACTCACTACGACAAGGGGCGTTGGCCATTGGTACCATCCACAGTAAGTTGTATGGGACAGTAAGTTTGGCCATTGGTACCATCCAAAAGTAAGTTGTATGGGACAGTTAGTTTGACCATTGACCCCATCCACAGTAAGTTGTATGGGACAGTTAGTTTGGCCATTGGCCCCATCCACAGTAAGTTGTATGGGACAGTTAGTTTCGCCATTGGCCCCATCCACAGTAAGTTGTATGGGATAATTAGTTTGGCCATTGGTACTGACCACATTAAGTTGTATGGGACAGTTAGTTTAGCCATTGGTACTGTTCACAATATGTTGTATGGGGCAGTTAGTTTGGCCATTGGTACTGACCACATTAAGTTGTATGGGACAGTTAGTTTGGTCACTGTACTGACCACATTAAGTTGTATGGGACAGTTGGTTTGACCATTGGTACCATCCACAGTAAGTTGTATGGGATAGATAGTTTGGACATTGGTACTGACCACATTACATTTTATGGGATAATTAGTTTGGCAATTGGTACTGTTCACAATATGTTGTATGGGGCAGTTAGTTTTGAATGTTTACTCGAAAGATATTCTCACCACAAACAACTATTACTGATTACCAATTTAGAACCATTGTGAAATCATCAATTGTTTTTAGAAATGAGAATGATTTTTAACGATATTTAATGGTCTCGATATTGATTCAGTTTGCAAGAAATTGTAGGTCAACAATCAATATAGTTTTAAGCGTGTTTTTTTAAGACTGTCCCCGCTCTTTATATTAAATAGACCATTTGTTTTTGATTGTGTTAAACAAAGCGTTTAATCACTTTGCACTGTTCTCACGGGATAAATTTGCTGCAGTGGCAGAAAAACGAGCAGTCAAGTAGTAAAAATATTTGAGGCATTAATTAATAATATAAAAGCCCAGGTCACTCACTCACTCACTCACTCACTGGATGTGGAACGCTGAGGAGCGATGTACGACAGTCTACAGCAGTTAGTTGAAAAATCGCGTGGTGATTAGCGCTGTACAAATATTTAATTTGATGACGTCATTGTTTGGTGTGCATCGGTGCGCACAATACAACCCCTATTATTAAATACTTTGCGTGCATTTCAGAAAGTTTAATATTTCGTATTTATCAAAAAAGGACAAGTTAGTTGGGCTTTTTAAAAAGGTTGGCGCCGTAGGTGCCCTAAAAAAGGGGGCGCCACAGGCGCCCCGGCAAAATCTAGTTCTTATATATAAATACAGCTAAGTAATCTAACGCAAGTTATTTTATAAGCGATTAGCATTTTTAATAAATGCGCTCCCTTTTCATCATGCCAGAGTATAACACTAATCATTGTGTGTGAAAGGATGTCTGAAATAAACCAGTAAAAATATCACTGCTTAAAAATCAAAACTCTAATTAAAATGCAAGCTAGAAATAATTGGGGATAAGCGTAGGAAGCAATAATATTATATGGAGTAATAGTTTCAAATGTCTAGTAAAATAAAAGTAACAATACGTTTGTCGAAATTCTTCTGATAGGCTTGAGTGTTCAAAAATAAAATAATAACTTTTCATCAGTTACTATTATTGCTCAGCCTTTTGTAAACATTTCGAAACCATATTTACTTGGATACAGAAGAAAAAACTCAATGAGTATATCTATTTTTAAAAAAATAGTAATTTTAAATTTGATTTGAAAATCTAGACTCTGATTGTTTTGGGAAAAACAATTAAAATACGTTATATTGAATCCCTTTACATTTTTATTGGAAAAAATTCAAACTTGAAAAAAAAAAACTAATAAAAAACCCAATATTTGTAATCAAAACATGGATTTGAGAGACTCTTGCTAATACTTCATCTTTATACACCAGAGATGTTCTGGATAGGGGCGAAGGTTGATGCCGACAACAGGACGTTTATGTGGGCGGGCAGCCATGACGCTGTTGTCGAGGGCGTGCTGAACACGGACAACGTGATGTCATCGAGCGGCTGCCTGGCCCTACACTGGAGTCTCGTCTTCTACACGTTCGACTGCAGGACGTTGCTTTGTGTATGACGGAAGGTGGGTGCTGTGGGCAGCGTTCTTGTCAGGACGGTCCTCCACGCTTTGTGTATGACGGGAGGTGGGTGCTGTGGGCAGCGTTCTTGTCAGGACAGTGCTCCACGCTTTGTGTATGAGGGAAGGTTAGTGCTGTGGGCAGCGTTCTTTTCAGGACGGTGCTCCACGCTTTGTGTATGACGGCAGGTGAGTGCTGTGGGCAGCGTTCTTGTCAGGATGGATCTCCACGCTGTGTGTATGACGGCAGGTGGGTGCTGTGGGCAGCGTTCTTGTCAGGACAGTGCTCCACGCTTTGTGTATGAGGGAAGGTGAGTGCTGTGGGCAGCGTTCTTTTCAGGACGGTGCTCCACGCTTTGTGTATGAGGAAAGGTTAGTGCTGGGGGCAGCGTTCTTTTCAGGATGGTGCTCACCGCTTTGAGTATGAGGGAAGGTGGGTGCTGGGGGCAGCGTTATTGTCAGGACGGTGCTCCACGCTTCGTTTATGACGGAAGGTAGGTGATGTGGGTAGCGTTCTTGTCAGGATGGTCCTCCAAGCTTTGTGTATGAGGGAAGGTGGTTGCTGTGGCCAGCGTTCTTTGTAGACATTATTTATACGTTACTTTATGTTTGTGTTTGTACTTCTTGGTGCTTGGCGAAGTGTCATGATGTTGTTGTTTTTTTTCCTAACAGTATTCACAATCTTATTTTGTGTCAAAGTAAATTGGGTGTGAGAACAGGGTGGGGAGAAGGCTTCTTGTATGTCTCGTTATTTCCTTTAATTTATTCTTAACCTAGATAGTTAAAACCACAATCTGTTGTTAGAAATAAGAATAACTTTAGTTTGTGTTAATCTTGAAAGGATTTCAAGTTTGACACAGTTGCAAGAAATGAAGTGCGAACAATCAATGTAGTTTTCGTCTTGAGTTCTTTGGACATGTTCCCCTGGAAACATTAAATAAACACTTTGTTTACAATCGCGCACAACCGGACGTCTAATCACATGAAATTGATGTATTGTTCATTCTCACGACATCAGTACACTTGCTGTTGATATTAGTTTGAATTTAAAAAAAACTATGTTGCTGAGTTGAATTTTAATAATTTATTGTCTGTAATTTACCGGTTGAGCCACATTAAAATCAAACAACAGCTGAATCAATCCGTTGTCTGTCTATCCGTCTGTTTGCTTCAGACCAAAATCTTACCAAAAAAGGACGTCTTCTCAGAAGTCTAAAGTTAGTTTGTATTGCCGAATAGAATGTCATATTTTTGCTCATGCTTTTTGAAACGTTGAAAATTGTGTGTTCCCCAATTAACATTTTTCTTTTCTTTTAACTTCGCTCATTAAGTTTATTTTGCTATACCGTATAGCTCAGTCCGGGATGCGGGCCACACACCTTTCTGTCTGACAGTTTTTCTAAGTTTGGGTATTTTCCACTTCTTTTTTAAAGACAACTGTACTACTTAGCAGTAACATTAGCGGTCAGTGTAAAACAGGACCTAATCACAGTTGTATGAATCTTTATCATACATTCCTAGATCAAGGCAACGGAGTTATAAAAAATGAAAGCAGCGCAAAATTCGGTGAGTAAAATCTTGTCTTATAATCACTATCGAAATAATTATTAGTCAAGTCATGTAAGAGATGTGGAACAAGTCAGAGAGAGAGAGAGAGAGAGAGAATGGGAGAGAGAGAGAGTGTCTGGAAAGACTTTTGATTTGAGATGAAGCAGACATGTGAGAGTGGTGAGGTCAAGGTCAGAGGGGAGAGCTCAGATAATAATTGTGAGATCAGGTAAGAATGTTGAGGTCAGGTAAGTGTAAAGGTCAGGTAAGGTCAGGTGAGAGGGATGAGGTCAAGTGAGAGGGGAGAGGTCAGGTGAGAATGGTGAGGTCAGGCAAGAATAGTGAGCTAAGGTAAGAATGGTGAGGTCAGGTGAGAAAGGTGAGGTCAGGTAAGAAGGTGAGTTCAGGTGAGTTTTAAGGTCAGGTGAGGTCAGGTCAGAGTTACGAGGTAAGTTGAGAGTGATAAGGTCAAGTCAGAGGGGTGAGGTAAGGCGATAGTTGTGAGGTCAGGTGAGTGTTAATGTCAGGTCAGGTCATGTGAGAAGGGTGAGGTCAAGCACAATGGTGGGGTCAGGCGAGAGTGATGATGTCAGCTAAGTGTTGAGATCAGGTGGGAGTGGTGAGGTCATGGGAGTGTTGAGTTCATGCCAGATAAGTTAGATCAGGTGAGATTTGTGAGCTCAGGTGTGAGTGATAAAGTCAGGTGAGATATTTTAGATCAGATGAGTTTTGAGATCAGGTGAGGGGATGAGGTCAGGTGAGAGTTGTGAGACCTATTGCATCTGCTGGTGTGGTGAGGTCACGCTGCTTTAGTGATGGCAAAAGTGAGCTAATATGTCAAGTGTCAGGTTATTTCGAAAAAAAAATATATTTACAACTTTAGCTTTAAAATATTTTTGAAAACAATTATTAAAAAAATGCAACAAGAAATATTTGGTTTCTTTAACAAAACTCCAAGAAACATTTGGTTTCTTTAACAAAACTCCAAGAAACATTTGGTTTCTTTAACAAAACTCCAAGAAACATTTGGTTTCTTTAACAAAACTCCAGAGAGCGAGCTGAGGGAATGTCCCAAGGGCTACTACTACTATCCCAATGGCTACTGCAACTGCGTCAATGAGCAGTGTACCAAGGACCACACGTGCAACGCAACGCTAGGGTGCAACAAGGGATGGTTCGGGACATCGTGCCTGTATAGTAGGTGTAGCTAGCAGCCGTTGGGGGTAAATGTGGTGTATGTACAGCTGTTTGGTGTAAATGTGGTGTATGTACAGCTGTTTGGTGTAAATGTGGTGTATGTACAGCTGCTTGGTGTAAATGTGGTGTATGTACAGCTGTTTGGTGTAAGTGTGGTGTATGTAAAGCTGTTTGGTGTAAATGTGGTGTAGCTAGTAGCCGTTGGTGTAAATGTGGTGTATGTACAGCTGTTTGGTGTAAATGTGGTGTATGTACAGCTGTTTGGTGTAAATGTGGTGTAGCTAGCAGCCGTTGGTGTAAATGTGGTGTAACTAACAGCCGTTGGGATGAATGTGGTGTATGTACAGCTGTTTGGTGTAAATGTCGTGTAGCTAGCAGCCGTTGGTGTAAATGTGGTGTATGTACAGCTGTTTGGTGTAAATGTGGTGTAGCTAGCAGCCGTTGGTGTAAATGTGGTGTAGCTAACAGCCGTTGGGGATGAATGTGGTGTATGTACAGCTGTTTGGTGTAAATGTGGTGTAGCTAGCAACCGTTGGGGGTAAATGTGGTGTATGTACAGCTGTTTGGTGTAAATGTGGTGTAGCTAGCAGCCGTGTGTGAAAATGTGGTGTATGTACAGCTGTTTGGTGTAAATGTGGTGTAGCTAGCAGCCGTTGGTGTAAATGTGGTGTAGCTAGCAGCCGTTGGTGTAAATGTGTTGTAGCTAGCAGCCGTTGGTGTAAATGTGGTGTAGCTAGCAGCCGTTGGTGTAAATGTTGTGTAGCTAGCAGCCGTTGGTGTAAATGTGGTGTAGCTAGCAGCCGTTGGTGTAAATGTGGTGTAGCTAGCAGCCGTTGGTGTAAATGTGGTGTAAATACAGCTGTTTGGTAAAAATGTGGTTTAAATACAGCTGTTTGGTAAAAATGTGGTGTAAATACAGCTGTTGTTTCCTCTAAATAAATTGGAGATCTAGTAAATTATTATTTTAAATATGGCGTAATGTGGTGTATGTACAGCTGTTTGGTGTAAATGTGGAGTATGTACAGCTGCTTGGTGTAAATGTGGTTATGTACAGCTGTTTGGTGTAAGTGTGGTGTATGTACAGCTGTTTGGTGTAAATATGGTGTAGCTAGCAGCCGTTGGTGTAAATGTGGTGTATGTACAGCTGTTTGGTGTAAATGTGGTGTATGTACAGCTGTTTGGTGTTAATGTGGTGTAGCTAGCAGCCGTTGGTGTAAATGTGGTGTAGCTAACAGCCGTTGGGGATGAATGTGGTGTATGTACAGGTGTTTGGTGTAAATGTGGTGTAGCTAGCAACCGTTGGTGTAAATGTGGTGTATGTACAGCTGTTTGGTGTAAATGTGGTGTAGCTAACAGCCGTTGGGGATGAACGTGGTGTATGTACAGCTGTTTGGTTTAAATGTGGTGTAGCTAGCAGCCGTTGGAGGTAAATGTTGTGTATGTACAGCTGTTTGGTGTAAATGTGGTGTAGCTAGCAGCCGTGGGTGAAAATGTGGTGTATGTACAGCTGTTTGGTGTAAATGTGGTGTAGCTAGCAGCCGTTGGTGTAAATGTGGTGTAGCTAGCAGCCGTTGGTGTAAATGTGGTGTAGCTAGCAGCCGTTGGTGTAAATGTGGTGTAGCTAACAGATGTTGGTGTAAATGTAATGTAAATATCAGCTGTTTCGTGTAAATGTGCTGTAAGTCCAGCTGTTTGGTAAAAATGTGGTGTAAATACAGCTGTTTGGTAAAAATGTGCTGTAAGTACAGCTGTTTGGTAAAAATGTGGTGTAAATACAGCTGTTGGTGTTAATTTGGTGTAAATACAGCTGTTTGGTAAAAATGTGGTGTAAATACAGCTGTTTGGTAAAAATGTGGTGTAAATACAGCTGTTGTTTCCTCTAAATAAATTGGAGATCTATTAAATTATTATTTTAAATATGGCGTAAGATCAGCATATTGGTTTTTGTTGATGTAGCGATGTTATAACATATATTTATACATTATGTGGTGTAAACATAGCGGATGGGTATACCTAATGTGGTGTAAATTTTGGAAATTTTTATACTACTTGTAGTGTAACTATTGCGGATGATTATATTTAATGAAGTGTAGATGTAATAGAGAGTTTCTTCTAAATGTAGCTAACAATTAAACTACGTAAATTTTCCTCTGTCTACTCACCCACCCATGATCTACCCTATTCTGTAGACCCAACTAATCTTACCTTTACCAGGACACGCACCTATATATTTGGTGAAAGCTGTTTCTATGTTCGTGCCCCCAAACAGTGGAATTCTATAGAATTACACATTCGCTGTATTCCAAATACTTAGGTCTAAAAAACTAATCAAACATTTCCTATTTCGATATTCAAAATATACTAAAATGTTCCTTTTTTTTTTTTTTTACATGATCGACAATTTATAATCTAAAATATTTTATTGGTAAAGCTTAAAAACATAATAACAAGTGTTGAGTAAACCTATGTGGTTAATCAATGTGAAATATATTAAGAGTTAATATGTTTAAGAACTGAAATAGGAATGTATATTAAAAACTCGCCGTAAATAGCTTTCATTGAAAAGAAACAACAACCCAAACCTTTAGTTTTATTTTATTTTTTCCCTCCATATGTTAGTTCATGTGTAAATATGTCGGGATGCAGTAGTATCACCAACGGCACTTTGAGTTCTAACAGTTGTCAAATGATGAAGGGTGACCGAAGTGATCATGTAAACAAATAAAAAATTGGAACATGGACAAGGAAGTCATTTCCATGTGACTTGAGCTAAGTACATGAATACAAAGAGCCAGTGCACTTGGGAGAAAGTCCATAATGATGTAAAATCATCTTAGATCAAACTTTGATTTTTAGGGGAGTGTCATAATTAGCTTTAACCCTCGCTAGTGACGCACATGCCCTATATTCACAGTGGACGAATTTTATTTCTGTGGCAGTCGCGTTGTGTTGCTTTTGTGTCAGGTGACGTTTTGTGCCCATCCCAGTGACGCCCCTGACCTAACCAACTGTTGACGACATTTCTGTCTGTCGCAGTCGCATTGCTGTTTTGACAGGTGACGTAGGTGCGTTCAGCCAGATGAACGATCCCAGCCTCAACGACAACAATGACTCAACCTGCCACTCCAGCAGCTACAAGTACGTGGAGGCTTTCTTGACTCGCCCCATACGATTCAGGTGGATGAGGGTAGTCTTCGACGACACAAGTAACTCTTCTTTGACTTCATATGTTCGGTAGTATTTGACGGCATAAATATACATGTTTTGGTCGTCTTTTACTGCACGCGCACTGGCGGTTTTTCAAAATTACCGCATGTTCCTGAGATCCATAATACTGGTGGTCCAGTGGTCTTTTACATGAAAACTACCAGTGGTCAAACGGTGTTCGACACGAAATGTCCAGCGGCCCAATGGTCTTTGATATCACATCTACAGTTGATACTCCTTCCACAATGTGGAAACTTAACTCTCCTTAATATAGGTCATACTTTGAGACTTAAACGGCACATGTCTTGACAATAGAAAGAAATAAAATAGCTTTATTATTTTAAATTTAGATTAAATACAAATTTATTTGTAATTAAAATGAATTAAATAATTTTTTCAAAGTAAACAACATAAATATTGTTGGTTAGAGGAATTCTTTGTTATCTTAAAAGAAAATAACCCCGATAGTAATAATTACATTTAAGAATGATTAAAAAGGTGTTATTTTCTAACGTGGACTGATGTTATTATACGTTTTAAAATGTTTTTTTGTCAATGCTAACCTTACTAAACATTCCATACAAATTGTATTATTCTCTAGACATTTATTTAGATTTTATTTGAAAATAATTAGAAATATAACATTTTTAGTTTAAATATCATTGTTGTTTTTTTTGTTTTTTTTTGGGTCATTTACAAAAATGTTTTTCCCACATGCTCCAGAGACCTCGACCCATTTCTCCATCTACCTGACCCCCTTCCATAAATACATCACCGACAAGACCCACTGCATCAGGACCCCTTATTTGAGAGTGAACGACCAGACCTTTGACATCGCCTGTCACACCAGCTACAGGGTGACCAAAGTCATACTGACGTGGGAAGGGACAAGGAACGCGTGTTCTATATACATTTGTGGAGGTGAGTTGGCTACACGGGTATACAAGGAAATGTGGCTTAGACAGGTCGGCGTACACGAAAAGGTGAGTTTGCTAAGTCCGGTTTTAAGTGAAAGGTGAGTTATAATATAGCTAAAACCATATAAAAGGGTGAGTTATACTATGGCTTTACTGGTATACAAGGAAAGGCGACTTTCGAAGCCTTTATAAAAAGAAATGGCATTTAGACTAAAATTATACACTTGGAAATTACTTGGAAGGGTAATTTTTGTTCAGGTATTTTGAAAGAAAATTATTGTTAACTGTCTAGACGGTTTTTTTTATAGTTTATCTGCACAGAGAATGGAAAATAAGTTTGGATAACTACATTTTAATTCATAAGTGTGCTCTTTGTATTAAAATATAAATATAGAAACAAAGATAAAAATGCCTAGGCAATATGTAGAATGCCTTATGGTTTTTGGCAAAGTATGAAATGATAGCTATTTCTATAGAATGCCTATTTGTCGTGGGGCAAAGTATGTAATTGACCTACCCTCGCCATTTTCGAGCCCCTGATGTTGGCGGTGGTGCTTTGGTCATTGTGTAACTGATTGGGATCGAAACCTTTGAGTGTTGAAAGTTGTTGTAAGACAGCGTTTAGCTGGCACGAGGTTCAACTACACAATCACAGACAATATTGCCAGTATTTTTCTCACTACGTCATTTCATATCATCCGGGTGAGATTCCACAGACGTTCTACCGTAACGGCCCCATTGATTGATGTATGACCATATCTTAATTGAATGTAGTGTAAGGACAGGGATTAGGTCGTGTTCACATGTAACGACGATTCTACGATGATTTACTTAAAGTAAAAGCCAATGCTGCTAAAAACAGCGTTTTTTTAATTAAAAAAAAAATAAATAAATAAATAAAAAAAACAACAACAACAACAACAACAACAACAACGAAACTGTTGTCACTGCAACCAAAGTTGATAGACGAAGTGAAAATTTCTAAGACCACCATAAAGCAAGAACCACGAGACTATTGGCTGGTGAAACATTATGATTTCGTGATGGTGGAAGATAAGAGTAAATTGATCTACCCTATTAAAGAAGGAATACGTGCTATTATATTTTACCTCATGGATATATTTGACTTAGCTCATAAATCCCATTAGGTCATTTGTTATGTAGGACGGGACAGAATGTTGAAAGAACTTTCATCCAAATAAAAGAAAGCTATCCGGAATGATATTGAACAGTGTATTCACCTTAATGAAACGTGCCAGAAAAAAAGACGTCCAAAAAGTCATTGTGGTCAAGCTTATGTTTTTTTCTGAATTAAACTGTCGTAGTAAGATCGACCTCATTGACTTTCACTCACATCCTTACGGGCAATACAAGTTTATAATGGTATATACAAGATCATCCCACCAAGTTCTTAGTTCTCAGGGCCCTAAGACAAAGAGGGAACAAGAAGTAGCATACTAGCTCGTAGACATATTTACGTTGCTTGGTGCTCTAATGCTTCTACAGTGTATTAATAACGGCAAACATTGTGGTAAGCATCCTATAGGAGTACTAGCCCACCTTGAAGATCGTTGATAAACCGCAACACATACACAGCGATGGGATTGTCAAAAGAGCTAACAAGGACATCGAAAATATGCTGTGTGCTTGGATGCAAGATGAAAAAATTGGCTTTGGAATGAGGGGTTATGGTTTCTACAAATCAAGAACAGCATAGCTTTTCATTCTGTGATTAGAAGATCAACTCTCCTTTTGGCTGCGGAGCTAATGTAGGCCTCACAACGTCGTCCCTACCTGACGATGATTTACACGATGAGGAAAGACCTTTAAAAAATAATACAGAGCGTACATCATGTGCTTTATTTTGTATTGCTTCCACTTTAAAACACGTAATTATCGATACCGTTTTTTGTTGTGATCTTTTTACACTTTTCCTTAACGAAATTTGGCATTCTATAGAATGCCTCGGCAAAGTATGTAAAAGTTCAACAGATTTAATACTTTGCTTGAAACCATTATTCATTCTATACTTTGTCTAAGCATTCTGTAGAATGCCTGATTTAACACATTGCCTGTAAGACATATTTTCTTTTAGGTGACGTTTGTCTTTAGGCATTCTATGTAACTCTGCATAAAAATAATATTTTGTATTTAAGTAAAACTTTAAATATATATATTTTCTCTAATTTTGATTTTATGTTGACATATTCTAAACTTCTGAACTGTTTTTTTTTTTTGGGGTGGGGGTAACGTCTCTCACTCAGGTTTATATTATTGATTTATAAATCACTTAGGGCATTTTCTCCCGTGTGACAGATTTGACTTCTGTTGTAAATTACACTCCTTAATACATATTTCTGTTAAAAATCTTTCTCTATGGACAAGGTGTTCGAGTGGCAGCGCGCGCGACAAGCGTACCAATGGTCATGAGTTTTTCGTCAGGCTCAGGGTTGATATTTGGGGTGTAAGTAAGCTCAGGATGGTAGTTTGTTTTTAGTTAGCAAAGACAAGGATTTGTTCCCAGGGCCTAAGGCTTCACCTAGTCTCAATAGTTAGACGGCTGGGTGATGCGTGGAATCCTCATAGCTTTCGCATTTAAACGCTGGTTCAGCTAATCCGTCATGGTCTTTGGACGCAATTATCTTCTGCATAGAAGGAGCTTCTATATATATAAGATAAAATAAAAGCAAATCGGGAAAGTTTTATTTGATAAATATACCTTCTACAGGCAAGCTTACTGTTGAAATAGGATCGAATGTTTCTGTGTGTGTATTCGTTTAGAAATTTATAGTCAGAGTGAATTTATTTTCTCCCCCACAATCCACAGGCCGTAATCTGATGTTCGGCAGGGAAACACTTCTATATTCCAAAAAAAGTCCTCCAGAAGAAAGAGCAGAGTTTAACGACGGGGACATCTTCTGCAAGTACTGTGTCCAGATGACCGGTAAAGAGTCCAATGTTCTGGAGGTCAACTTTAATGCGGCCCTTGACGTACAAGCGACAGTTGTTTATGCCAGTAATGCGAGTATGTTTAAGATAAGATGGACTTTTGACAACTACGCAGATAACATTTATGTATGACGATAAAAATTTCAAAAACTTTATGCCTTAAAGATGTAACACAAAACAATGCTTGAATTAAAATTTTACACATTAAAAGAAGAATATTATTTTTGTAATTATCATATTATGATAATGAACAGCTACATAACTAATAAACTTAGATGTCTACAAAAAGTTTAAAATTAAATTTAGAAAACGTATAAATTCATTACATATTCTATTATTTTGGGCTGCTTCCTTAACTGAAACAAATGACATCTATCTATCTATCTATCTATCTATCTATCTATCTATCTATCTATCTATCTATCTATCTATCTATCTATCTATCTATCTATCTATCTATCTATCTAATCTATCTATCTATCTATCTATCTATCTATCTATCTATCTATCTATATATCTATCTATCTATCTATCTGTCTATCTGTCTATCTATCTATCTATCTATATATATATATAAGGGCTGCGGAAATTACCGATTAATTTCTCTATTAATCGGTAAAAAATTTTATGGATTAAAATTATTTTAATCGATAATATAGTGATTAAAAGTACCAAAAATTTTTTTCTTTTTTTTCAAATTTCGATTTATTAATAAATAATTAATAATACTTAGTTTTTTACGCACAAACTACTCCATTTAAAAAAAGGACTCTAAAAGTGTAAACTTTAAATTAACCTGTTTTATAAGGACAATGATATTTTTTTAAAAAGCATTGTTTTTACTTAATTAACAAGTACAAACTTTAATTTCATTGACATTATTTTGAACTGCTTGTATTTAAATATATCTGCTAACAAAAGTATATCTTTAATATAAATTACATTAAATACTTAAGTTATGGGCATTTTAAAAAATGCCTTAAGAGGGCACAAAACGTGAAGGAAAACAATATAATGGAAAATGTGATTATGAGGTCTTAGGGAAAAAAAATAACTTTTGAACCACTTGGAATAAAAAGATGATTTTTATGTTTTTGTTAATCATCAAACAATTTCTATACAGCTGTATTACTTTTATATTTGTAAAATTAAACTGAAATTTTCATCCTAGTGCCTAAATTTTAATGCCTTATTTAACTAACTTTTATTGCTAACTATGTTTTAAAAATAATTCAATAAAAAAAAAATTGCCTATTTTTATTACATCCCTTGAAATTTTCCTGTTTAATGACGTCATACATCTTTATTTTTAGCTCTAAGAAAATTATCGATTAATTAATCGGTAATTTTTCAGCCCTAATATATATATATTAATGTATATGTATATCTTTAGTGATTCACACTTATTTTCACTAAAACGCTGAATGGTTTCCAAATATGGAGGTAAGTATGTTTTTTTTTTTTTGTTTATATGTACTTCTCCAGCAAAACAACATGAACCCTACCTGGTGTTCACGATCGAGGGCCTGGTCCAACTTGACCATGTCGTCTTCAGGTACCACGTGACCAGTGGCGAGGAGTCAGTGTTTGAAATGTTCAGCTATAATCCGATTGATGCCCTCCGCCTAACCTTCCTGAACGGCTCGCTGAATCTCTGTGAGTTATAGCTCTTTGGAGGTAGGAATAGTATTTTTTGAGCTATGTCTTCTATATATATATGAGTTATAGCTCTTTGGAGGTAGGAATAGTATTTTATGAGCTATGCCTTATATATATGAGTTATAGCTCTTTGGAGGTAGGAATAGTATTTTTTGAGCTATGCCTTATATATATGAGTTGCAGCTCTTTGGAGGTAGGGATAGTATTTTATGATCTATGTCTTCTATCTATGAGTTATAGCTCTTTGGAGGTAGGGATAGTATTTTATGATCTATGTCTTCTATCTATGAGTTATAGCTCTTTGGAGGTAGGAATAGTATTTTATGAGCTATGTCTTCTATATAGGAGTAAAGCTCTTTGGAGGTAGGAATAGTATTATTTTAGCTATGACTTCCATATAGGAGTAAAGCTCTTTGGAGGTAGGAATAGTATTTTATGAGCTATTTCTTCTATATATGAGTTATAGCTCTTTGGAGGTAGGAATAGTATTTTATGAGCTATGTCTTCTATATATGAGTTATAGCTCTTTGGAGGTAGGAATATTATTTTATGAGCTATGTCTTCTATATATGAGTTATAGCTCTTTGGAGGTAGGAATAGTATTATATGAGCTATGCCTTATATATATATGAGTTATAGCTCTTTGGAGGTAGGAATAGTATTTTATGAGCTATGCCTTATATATATGAGTTATAGCTCTCTGGAGGTAGGAATAGTATTTTATGAGCTATGTCTGCTATATATGAGTTATAGCTCTCTGGAGGTAGGAGTAGTATTTTATGAGCTATGTCTGCTATATATGAGTTATAGCTCTCTGGAGGTAGGAATAGTATTTTTTGAGCTATGCCTTCTATATATGAGTTTTAGCTCTTTGGAGGTAGGAATAGTATTTTTTGAGCAATGCCTTCTATATATGAGTTATAGCTCTTTGGAGGTAGGAATAGTATTTTTGAGCCATGACATCTAAATATGAGTTGCAGCTCTTTGGAGGTAAGGATGATATTTTTTGAGCTATGACATCTAAAATCTAAATATGAGTTGCAGCTCTTTGGAGGTAAGGATGATATTTTTTGAGCTATGACATCTAAATATGAGTTGCAGCTCTTTGGAGGCGAGGATGATATTTTTTAGCTATGCCTTCTAAAAATGAATTATAGCTCTTTGGACGTAAGGATGATATTTTTTGAGCTATGCCATTTATATATGAGTTAGAGCTCTTTGGAGGAGAGGATGATATTTTTTTAAGCTATGCCTTCTATGTGAGTTGCAGCTCTTTGGAGGTAGGTTTAGTTGTTGTTTTTTTTATTAGCTAATCCTTTTATATTTTTTGCATTTCTTTTGAGGTAAGGATAGGGTTTCTGAGCCATTCTTTTAATGGGAGCTAACTCTCTTTGATGGTGAAGACAATAATTTTTAAAGCAATCCTTTCTCAGCGAGTTGCAGCTCTTTTGAGTGTGACTTAGTGATGTGGCAGTTACCCTAAATTATAGTAAAAATAATACAGCTCTAAAAAATGGTAGTAGTTATTTGGGCTAAATATAATTTATTTGAAGGATATTGAGGCTTTTAAACAAAATTTAAAAAAAAAACGTTCATTAAGAAGTACAAACGGAACAAGGACAAACGATTCAATTTTGTGAAAATTGCATATTACACTTCAAAATCATTTAGTTCAATTCCATAACAAGCAGTTTTAGCACAAGATGACACTCAGATGTTCTCAAACTGTAGATTGTCATGCACCACGGTATGGAGAGTCCTGCCTAGCCTACTGCATGATGTCCTGTTTTGAGGACATGTGCAATTATGATGGAACCTGTTTCAAGTGTTCACAGGGTAGGAATGGGAAGTATTGCGTCGGAGGTGAGTGTCTCCTTGTGTCTCGTACAAGTGTCTCATCAAGTTGTCTTATCGAGAGACCTAATTAGAGTGTCGCACACAAGTGTCTATTCAAGTTTTCTTATCGAAAGACCTAATTAAAGTGTCTCACACAAGTGTCTCATCAAGTTGTCTTATCGAAAGATCTATTTAATGTGTCTCATACAAGTGTGTCATTAAACTGTCCCACAAATGTGTCACATACAAGTGTGACATCAAACTGTCCCACATATGTGTCACATACAAGTGTGACATCAAACTGTCCCACCAATGTGTCACATACAAGTGTCTCATCAAACTGTCCCAGCAATATATCACATACGAGTGTCTTATCAAACTGTCCCAGCAGTATATCACATACGAGTGTCTTATCAGCTATTGGTACATTTTTGTTTTACCTGACACTGTATATTTGATGCGTTGACACACCGATCCTTCACTTTCTCTTATTCGTCCACCAATTCATCCCTTTCTCTTATTGGTCCACCGATCCTTCCCTTTCTCTTATTGGTCCACCGATCCGTCACTTTCTCTTATTGGTCCACCGATCATAAAGTTTCTCTTATTGGTCCACCAATCATTAACTTTCTCTTATTGCTCCATCGATCCCTAACTTTCTCTTATTGGTCCACCGATCATTAACTTTCTCTTATTGGTACACGGATCCCTCACTTTCTCTTATTGGTCCTATGATCCCTCCCTTGGTCTTATCGGTCCACCGATCCTTCACTTTCTATTATTGGTCCACCGATCCGTCACTTTCTCTTATCGGTCCACCGATCCTTCACTTTCACTAATTAATCCACCGATTCTTCACTTTCTCTTATTGTTCCACCGATGCTTCCCTTTCTCTTATTGTTCCACCGATGCTTCCCTTTCTCTTATTGTTCCACCGATCCTTCACTTTCTCTTATTGTTCCACCGATGCTTCCTTTCTCTTATTGTTCCACCGATGCTTCCCTTTCTCTTATTGTTCCACCGATCCTTCACTTTCTATTATTGTTCCACCGATCCTTCACTTTCTATTATTGTTCCACCGATCCTTCACTTTCTCCAATTGGTCCACCGATCCTTCACTTATCTTATCTTAGAGATACAGACGCTCCTTCTATGCAGAAGATAATTGCGTCCACAGACCATGAGAGATGATCTGTTGGCAAGTGATGCAGCGGTCACAGGCCACGGCTATAGGGGTTCCACGCATTACCCCAGCCGCCTAACTATTGTCTAGTTAGGTACCCATTCGGAGCTGGGTGACTCGGGGACTCCTCAGGCCCCGAGAACAAATCCTCACTTTCGTGTGGATTCGAACTCGTGACCATCAGTGTGACAGTCGAGAGCGCTACCTCTCGACCACCACGTCCCAATTTCTCCAATTGGTCCACCGATCCTTTACTTTCTCTTATTGTTCCACCGATCCTTCACTTTCTATTATTGTTCCACCAATCCTTCACTTTCTCTTATTGTTCCACTGATCCTTCACTTTCTCTTAATGTCTCCTTCACACAGAGACAGGACATTACTTTGTGAACAACACCTTCAACGACCACGAGAGCAGCAACACGTCTATATCCTCACAGACCTTCGTCCCCACTGGCATCGTGCTTGGACTCTTCATCTTCGCCATCATCCTCTCCATCATCATCTTCCTTTTCGTCAGCACGGAGGCCTTCAAGAACGACGAGAGGGGCGAAGAATACAGTAAGTGCTGGCGTGCACCTGTAATGTTCGCCCCTTCTTTCAATTTAGAGGTCTCTGTTCATTGCCATACGATTCTTTATAGTCTGTGTCTGCCTACCAAACGCTTTATAATCTAGAAATCTATATTTTGTATATTTACGTAAGTTTAACCAAACTAGTTAATCCTCACTTGCCCAAACTTTACCCAAAGATGAAAGTGATTTTTTTTTTTTTTTTTTTTTTTTTTTTTTTAAATAGAGCTCGAAGAAAATCCGCACAATTAACATCACAGCGATGTTAAAAAAGAACAAAAAAAAAAAACGTCCTGTCTTAGATCATGCTGGCCTGTTGGGACAAGTTAAGCAGCTTTCACTAATTTCTATGACTATGGCAGGCAGTCTTTACTCTCAGCTTACGCTAACTAAAAACCAAATACCAATACTGAGATGACTAAATATGAAACGAATGTTTTATTAGGTATGAGCTGATACTCTGAAATAAAACAAGGCGATGACTTAGGACTTGTTCCTTGTCTAGAAATTTTCATTGGATTGGTCCTTGTCTTTACTTGTTAACTGAATCGGCCCTTGTCTTTACTTGTTCATTAAATTGGTCTTTGTAATGGCTGGTTCTTTGAATTTGTCCTTGCCGTTATTTGTTCATTGAATTTGTCCTTGTCTTATACTTGTTCATTGAATTGGTCTTAGTCATGACTGGTTCATTGAAAATGACCCTGTCTTTACTTATACATTTAATTCTTTTTTCTTTTTTGGTCATGACATGATAATTGAATTGTCTTTTGTCTTGAATGGTTTATTGAATTGTCCTTGTCTTGACTAGATCATTGTATGGGACCTTGCCTTGACTTGTTCATTAAATTTTTCCTCCTCTTGACTTGTTAAATGAATTGGTCCTGGTCCTGACTTATTTATTGAATTAGTCCTAGTCTAGACCATTTATTTGATTCGTTATTTGATACTTCCTGTGTTTTCACTTGTCGCTCATCTTCATTTGCAGGTGTGACATCTCCCATAGACCCCCTCCAACCCCAAGGATCGGGTTCTCCGGCCTTGTCACCCACCAACGCGTCCGGTTCAGAGTTGAATGCCCCTGATTCTGGTCAGGATAGCCTTGAGCCTCGCAATGAGAGGCCAGTCAAGATCAAAGTGCACATCAAAGGAAGTGTTTTGGTAGAAGAAGGAGATCTTAGTTTCTCGCAACAACTGGATGTCCATGAGTAGTTTAAAACTTGAGTTTAGATTAAAACTATTGGAGGTCCATTAATGGAGGATAATTTCCGTGTATATAAAATTTTTTTATATATTTAATTTTTAAATTCTCCCACTGCGTTTGTGTGTCTGTATACGTGAATTTAATTAACAATTCATCAAATGTTCTAACTGTACCTAAAATAAGTTTCTCCAAAAAATATTTGACTTGTTGCGGTAGGAAAACAAAACGAAAACAGTTAAATATTCCATATTTTGAGTAATTCATTTTTAAAAGAAATTAATTACAGTTTTTAAAAAATTAATTTAGGATTACATTTTGTATTTTTGTGCGTGTCGCTCGATGGGACAAATTTGTGAAACTGTTGTGTTTTATATTTTCATAAAATTAAAAATCTACTTCAAAATGACTTTACACAAATCCTAGTTCAGATTGTGATGTCACATTAGGAAATATTGATTTTTGTTTTGTCAATGGCTAGAAGATACTAGCATATTTGTGGGTTTAATTTTTAGGAGGAAAAGAAATAGTCCAAACATTTTTTAAATGTTATAAAATATTTTTACATATAACAATTTATATAGGATTCTTTCATGATGAATTTATCTTTTCCATTCTGACGCTCTTTCTATGCAAAAGATAATTGCGTCCACAGAGACCGACGGATGATCTGTTGGCAAATGATACGGTGTTCACAGGCCACGGCTATGAGTGTTCCACGCATTACTCATCCGCTTAAATGGTGTTAGGTACCCTTTCGGAGCTGGCTGACACAGGGAAAGTGTGGAATATTTTGAAAACACATAATAATAATAATGATAATAAGTTGATAATTTATATAGATCACTACATGGGCGGACTAAAACTGCACGGTGCCCCGGGCTGCAATCAAACGGGGGCCTTATCCAGACAGCGTCCCTTCCAATAAAATGATTCTAGCAGCTAATATAAGACTGTAAATAAATAGTCCATTTCTTCCTTGATCATGCTTTGTCGGTACTATGGGAACGGCTTTCCCAAACAAAAAATATTAATCATGAAAAAAAATTAACACGAAGAAATAAGTGTTCGATTTTGAAATGTTTGCAATTATATTAAAATTGAGTGTTGTGGTGAAAAGATGTGTAATATGTGTTTTGTCTAGGGTATTATTTGTATTTATATTTTTACACACACAAGGACATACATTAGTGATCTCCGCAAATGATAAACAAAAGAACCATTGTATAATATAAATGATTAACGTTTAATACACACTATATACAATGGCAATGTTTCAATATTCATTAATAAAGGTGCCCCTAAGATTAAGCTATTTAAAGTCTTATGGCTCGCTAATTATCATCATTACAGCTTGCCCTACGCCAATGTTTCTATATTTTGAATACTAATATTGTGTTTGGAGTCCCTGATCACTTGGCCTGGTGTGTACGTCTGTTACACGGTTTGACCTCCTTTCGTCTCTCTGCGATGTGCGATGTGACGTCAGCTTCCGGTGTTTAGCTCCTCCCACTCGGTGTTGACAATATGACGTAGCTCAACCGAGGTAGTGCACCACAAGGCTTGACCTCCTTTCGTCTCTCAGCGACGTGTGATGTGACGTCAGCTTCCTGTGTGTAGCTCCTCCCACTCGGTGTTTACAATATGACGTAGCAGTCAGCTGATTCGTCTAAGCCTTTTTGTAAACAAGTTAATTGCAGTACTATTTGACCTAGATAGATCGTACACGGTAGAGGGATTCTCACTTCTCTCCACGTGTGTTGTTGATAAGATTTCCCGTCCACACGGTCACACAGCTAGGGTGTGGTATGGCCGGCTTCAGCTCTTACAGTATAACGTGATGAGCTGGGTAGAAAAAGAGCACAGGGCTCTGTGGCGTATGGTGCGTGTCTCCGGCCTATTGTACGGAGATTCAATCCTACAATTAGGGCAGATGGTAGCACTTGTTGATCTGCTAACGACCTTAGCTGGCACGGACACAAGTTGTACTTGGCTGTCGCGTGGCAAGGGTAGCGATTCTTTAACGGCAATAGTACCGGTGGAGGGGGGACGGTTGTCCGGCTTCCTCACCGTGCGTACTTCCCCTGGTTGGCTCCCTGGAATTCAGGCGTAGCAGGAACCAGGCTATGAAAGAGAAACAAAACTCTGGGAGTTTTCTATCGCATAGACTTATACATGGTCCTCCTTCCAACGACAAGCCGTTCAGAGCAAGACGTCAGAAGGGGATAACAATTTGACATAATAATATGAATTAATTGTTTATACTTACTACCACGGGTGTAGGCCTATTTGGCGAACACCTTACACGTCGGTTCAGCAATTAATAAAACAATTTAAGTTATTTAATATATAATTTAATATCCACACACGCTGCTCCATCTATTTGGTGGAGATCGCGTGTGCAGGCACATATTATTTAAGCAAACGTGTTATATGTAAGAATAACACATGGGTCCCAACACGGTAATTTTATCCCGTGGGGTACTAAATCCATGTCAATCGAACAAAATAAAATATCAATGTGCTATGAAAAATACATGTAATCATAAATGTACGTCAATATAATAAGATTTGAGTTCACTCTTACTAGACTGGTAGATTGCCGGCTTTTCCTTGATATAATTCTGTGGTGCGCTACTGTTCGACGTTTCGCCTTGTACAGTTTGGCAGTGAAAAGAATGAACTTTGCTTTTTCTCTGGTTATATCTTTAATGGTCACTTGACTTTAATAACTCTTGATTGGTTGCATCTTAAAATATAACCAATGGGGTGAAGACTTCCCTGTTTCAGCCCCGTTGAAGAAAATATGTATGCACATCTGTCAGATTCCCAGATGGTGAGTTACCCCCCCCCTTATCTCTGGGTGGTTTAGTTGGTAGGGGTTACTTAGTCTGGTGAGTCCGATACAAATCTCATCACAAGTGTAAAAATTTAAAAAAAAAAAAAGTATTCCAGCAATGGGAATCGATCCCGAGTTCACTTGAACCACAAGCCTAAGCTCTCACACACGACCATCAGATCTTAACAATGTCAAGTTTTAAAACTATAAAAACAAAATTCTCTATTATGTTCTCTCGGTGAGTCATTCAATTTAAGTTTTTCGATTATTAAGACTATCGAGTCTGAATAGCGATCAGATTAATAGAAAAGATTTATTAATTTATTTGATTTCATATATTGCCCAAGGTTTGTGCAAACATTTGTACACATTTATTAAAAAATATAAAACTATGAAACCACCGGGGACTATAGCCAGTTCAGCCCCCCCCCCCATAATCCACCATAGGCTCTCCAAAGAGCGGGACTCACATCAGATAATAACATAACATATTCATTACATACACATTTATATCATAATAACCACACAAATGACTTGTTATACATCAGCTACGTTAATCTTTAAAAAGATATGTTGTTTTATTAATTTTGAAAATAAATTTTGAAAAGGTGCGTTGTAAGTGCAGATTTATAGGACTTGTAGATGAAATACCACGGATGTGTAATGGTAGCGAATTCCATTGTTTGGCTGCACAAAAAGAGGATGAACTTTCTCCAAATGTTTTAGTTTGTGTCCTACAATTAGAAACACTGAGAATGTCTAGCTGATGAATTGGAGAGAAGACCAACACAATTCCGCAAAAGTAAAACAAAACCCCGCTGAATTTGTTTCATAAAAACAGTAACCAAACTATGATTGCTTCATTTAATAACGAAAGCTTCCATAGATGTTGAACCACCTTATAGAACGACGAATTATATTCTTAATAGTTTAACGTTAAATTTCAATAAATTAGTTTATGACCTTTCTGAAAGATGGAAAAGATTTTTTACCAATTCTGTAAGAGATTGCATTTAAAGTCATTCAAATTTATTATAGGACGGCTATTCATTTTTAGTGATATAAGTTTATTGCATTATTGTTTATAACGATAATAGTAGCAACGTATAGGGTCATGAAGTCGCTGCGTCTCCAGCCAGCTAAAATAGCTTTGAATTCGTGGACGTCCCCAGCCAGCTAAAATAGCTTTGATTTCGTGTACGTCCCCAGCCAGCTAAAATAGCTTTGATTTCGTGGACGTCTCCATCAAGCTAAAATAGCTTTGATTTCGTGGACTTCTCCAGCCAGCTAAAATAACTTTGATTTCGTGGACGTCTCCATCAAGCTAAAATAGCTTTGATTTCGTGGACGTCCCCAGCCAGCTAAAATAGCTTTGTTTTCGTGGACGTCTCCATCAAGCTAAAATAGCTTTGATTTCGTGGACGTCTCCAGCCAGCTAAAATAGCTTTGATTTCGTGGACGTCTCCAGCCAGCTAAAATAGCTTTGATTTCTTGGACGTCTCTAGCGAGGTGAAAGAGCAATGATGTCAGAAGGCGTTTCTCTCAATCTGAAACTACTGAGATGTCGCAGGCGTTTCTCTCAAGCTGAAAGAACAGTGATGTCGGAGACGCTTCTGGCAAGCTGAAAGAACTATGATGTTAGTGGCGTTAATCTCGTAAACTTTAAAGGTCTGTGTTGTCGGATGCGTTTCTAGTACGACTGGAGCGTTAAAGTGGTATGATATCGGAGGCATTTTCAAGTTTGATGATAGAACTATGCTGTATAAGGCTTTCATAGCAAATTTAGAGTGCCGTTAATTGAGTGCAATTTTTAGAAGAGCTGAACTGAGAGCTTTCTCTCATAGTGATTTATATCATTGGCAAAGTTGTATAGTGGTTCGGTGAATTTAAATGTGAATTTTATAATTGAATAATAAAAGTGAATAGACACACACCAATGTAAATTATATATATATATTTTTTTTTTAATGTTCAAATAATATTATTTCATGTGTTCCCCACTCCCTATATTGTAATATTTTGGATCATATTTTATAATTTATTTATGTAAAAATATGTATCGTTACTTTATTAGTATTATAATTGTGATGATAATAGTAATGCTAATGATAATAATCATGATGACAATTATAATAATTAAATATTTTTCGATTGACATTTATTAACTTAGCGAATTCCGAATAACATTTTATGCTTCAAATTAAAAAAAAAAAAAACACACAAAAAAACAACTGCTATACACTGCTTTGTTGTTGGAAACTTTCCTAGAAAAAATTAGTGATTTTATTATAATTATAATCATCAATTAGTGTGTTGCTGTGTTTTACGTTTAATAGGAATGACCTGCTTTATTAACTATTCTGTCCCCATCAAACAATATACACGCAACTGTCTCATTTGTGAGACAACCCTTTTCGAGTAGGGATTCCCTTACTCCCACGATTCCACACCCTGTGTCCAGTACCACATTAACTCTAACCCCATTAACTTCTCCGGTCTTTACCATAATATTTCCTCCAGCCCCGGCAAAACCTCCTTTCTGTCATCTTCTATTTCCTCTGTTCATATAATTGCCAGTTCCCCCCAATTGATAATTTTCTCCTCTCCTGCCTCCTTCACCCTGATACCGAACCCTCTGGTTTCCTGTGACCAGTCTACCTTCTTCAATCCAATCCTGAGCTCTCTGGTTCCCTGTGACGGGTCTACTTTCCCGTGTCAATGTCACCGTTGGGTGTGCCGCCATGTAGACCTCACCCGTTTTAATGACTGAATTAAGGTCTAAGCTACCATTTTCCAATACGTGCTCCACAACTTCATCACTTACTGTTTGTATTATTTTGTCTACGACAGTGAGCTCAAATAGTTTCTCATAATTTTTTTCTGTGTTTGATAGTTCCACCCATCTGGTCAGATAGTGACTTATTCTGTCGGCATATGCTATCATGCTCTCTTTTTTCCCCGGCTTCACTCCTGCCAACTTTTCTCTTTACCCTTGTGCGGTTAAGCCGAAATGTCTTGACTTCTTCGTAAGTGGCCTCCACACCTTTCCCGCTTCCCGCAAAACATACCGGGAGTAGGGAATGTGGCATTAGCTTTCTAAGTTCATACCCCCAATTTTACACAGCCCATTCATTGTGTCTTGCTTCATCTTCGAATCTAATGAGAAAAAATTCTAAATTGTCCCCCACTCCATCAAACATGGGTAATTTATTTCCTGAGCGCCCCGTGTTCCCTTGTTCTACCTTGCGAGTCAGTCCCTCACTCGCTTTCATTTCTTCCATTTTCCTTATATGTTCTAACCTGTTTTTCTCCTCCTCCCGCTTAAAAGCCCTGATGTCCCTTTCTTCGATTTCCTCCCTCATTTTTCTATCACGTTCTTCCTTCCTTTCTTCTTCTTCTTCCCTATATTGTTTTTCACGTGCTAACCGGTGTTCCTCTATTACCCACTTCTTTGCCTCTTCCCCTTCTAATCCCAGATCTAAGGCCCTTTTCCTTATCTCGTCCAAATTTGGTAACACCATTATTTTATCTGTCACTTATTTATATTTATAATTAGTTAGTTTATTAGTTATTTTCCAGTATTATTTGAATTATTTGAATACTTTACAATTTTCCCAATCTTAAATAAATAATGAAATCTTACTTGTACATGTAGAATACACTCACGATGCGACCATACATAAATGAAAATCCCATAAAATATATTTGTCCATTGAATATAACCAACAAAGTTCTTATTCCTCTCGAAGTTCTTTCGGCTCCGATTCTCGATGTCTGGTTCTCGTTGTCTGGTTCACGTTGTCTGGTTCTCGTTGTCTGGTTCACGTTGTCTGGTTCACGTTGTCTGATTCTCATTGTCTGGTTCTCGTCTGGTTCTCGTAGTCTGGTTCTGGTTGTCTGGTTCTCGATGTCTGACTGGCAGTGGTCGTCTCTGGCCACGAGGATGTGGCTGGCAGGGTTGGTCCCAAGTTACAAAGAAGTTGTCTGCAGCGTTGGTCTCAAGCCACGAAGATGTGGCTACAATCAGCTCAACAAGTTTGACGGGCCCCCACTGTGGCGGACTCGCTGTCTAGGAGGATTTTTGGTCCACCCTTTTGACCACATATATTAACATCAGGCGTACAGTACAGTTGTAGAAGCAGTCACGAGACTTGAACTCAGCAGAAAAAATGACGTTTATTTACATCATATATAGACATATGTATATCCATAGCAATATAGTTGTAGCAGCTATCAAAGAATACGTTCACTGTGTTTGTCTCTCTCTCTCAACATATATATATATATATATAGTTCTATATGCACTAGTTCCCGGTCAGCCCACCTTGATCGACAAAAACATGACCGTCCTTTGTCCACACTCAAAAAAATGTTCTCTCTGTTTAGTCGCTAAAAAAATGTCCTCTCTCCTTACTCGTCCCTCTGCCTGCTTATATCACACACTGTCCACTCATTGCCCCTCTCACCTGACATCTCTACACACTCCCATGTGAACACCCGGTGAGCGAGTATTCAAGTCATCTGGTGTTCACGCTTTGTTTATCATTCACCCTACGTTTTCGCTCAGTCATTCTCACAGCATAACATCTGACCGTGACAAATAGTAATGCTAATGATAATAATCATGATGACAATTATAATAATTAATATTTTCGATTGATATTTATTAACTTAGCGAATTCCGAATAACATTTTATGCTTCAAATTAAAAAAAAAAAACACAAAAAAAAACAAAAAAAAACTGCTATACACTGCTTTGTTGTTGGAAACATTCCTAGAAAAAATTAGTGATTTTATTATAATTATAATCATCAATTAGAGTGTTGCTGAGTTGTACGTTTAATAGGAATGACTTGTCCCGAAGTCGCTACACATTTAACTATTGATCTTAAATCCCTGGTTCGCATCACAGGATCATGTCTTTTTATTTGCCGGAACCTTGTTTGATTATCTGCTCCTTGATGAACTTTGCCATCAGCGGCGTAGCTATGAGAGGTGGAGGTAGGGAACAAATTTGGTCTCTGAAATTTTTCAAACACTAAATATCACCCTACCGCCATGTACATGGAACCCCCCAACGAGGTTCAGCCCCCACGCCCCCAAACCACTAAAAATTCCTAGCTACGTCCAACTTTCTCATGTGACATAAACAATATAATGAACAACTTAATTTTTTAAAAATAATTTTTAATAGATATTCATAGAAAACATAGGCAGAACAGGGATTTATTTTTTTAAGAAAATTAAAATTTTTAACTTGTGGTGATGCAATTATGTAAAGTAAGTTATTAATAAGACGTTAAAATACAATCAAAATTTTGAAGGATAACATTTTTTAAATCAGGTTTTAAAATTAAACATTCGGAAAAAAAATGAACTATCATGACAACAGTTGTGTATACAAACACACGTTTAACAATTTACAAAAAAATTAAATGGCATGCAAATACATTTAATAATTCACAATAAACACGTCATAAAAGTAAAAGTTTATAAAAAGTAGCTAAGTATAGGCAACGTTTAATATCTCATGTAAATTTTAAAAAAAACAACAACATCAACTTCACAAAGAAATGATTCCAATTCAGAAAAGAAATTGAATAAACGTTAGACCTGAGCTGTGAGTTGTTTTTATTTCATTTTAATTTTGTTTATTATTATTATTTTTTTAATTTAAAACTCCATTTCTTAAGATTCGTGCAAGGTATGTTAATAAAACATGGAAAGTTTTGATTCTGCAGAGAATAACGGGGATAATGTAGATTAAATGGTTGAGTTTACTGAAAGAATGAGAACCGCTGACCAGGTAAAGACACCTTATGGTCAAACTGGTAGCTATTAAGGGACATAATACCCATAATCCCAATAGGAAACAAGCAGTTGAAGTCTGACAAATCCCACGAGAAATAACTGTTTGGCGAAAGCAAATTGGCTTGTTTTGAGTTGTCTCTCGTGCTGACATTTTTGTCGATGTGAGTGAGGGCGTGAAAAATGACCAGCTGACCAAAGGTTATCGGAAAAAATAGAACAAAGTTCAACGCCACTAACAACATGGCAAAATTTTCCCAACCCCCGTGGGTCCCCAATCGGGTCTTGACATGTAGAAATAGCATTCGTGGTGCATGATAACCTTCTGCTGGAATATCACTGTCACAACAGATCCTAAAGTCATCTGAGTGCAAAGCCTTGCCAATAGACAACCAGTTCAGGTAGCCATCTATTGTTTTTTGTCAATTCTGTTCCACGTACCGTTACATCAAGGACCTAGACATTTCCAGTAACACAGCTTAAATCAACGATTTAACATGGCGAAACCCCATTATTAAATTTTTTCTAATTTACAAAAAAACAATAACCATTAAATTTAAAGGCAATGACCATTTCTCATTAAGTTATAGGTTGTAAGATAAATACAACATTTGCAAATCTGCCATCTCTTCTATGAGAGAAAATTAATATTTTCTCGACAAATAATTTTTTCTGACATCTAGCTAAACATTTTTACTAAAATGTGCTGTCACAGGTAATTCTTTTCCGAGACAAATTATTTGAAATTTTTTGTTTATTGTTTATAAAGTAAGAAAATACACATACAAATATTTGTTCAATTTGAATCTGAATTTATATATACATACTTAAACTAGAGTATAACGTGGTGACGTGTTGGTCGAGAGGTAGCGCTCTTGACTGTCATACCGATTGTCACGAGCTCGAATCCACACGAGGGTGAGGATTTGTTCTCGGGGCCTGAGGAGTCTCCGAGCCACCCAGCTCCGAATGGGTACCTAACTAGACAATAGTTAGGCGGCTGGGGTAATGCGTGGAACCCCTATAGCCGTGGCCTGTGACCGCTGCATCACTTGCCAACAGATCATCTCTCATGGTCTGTGGACGAAATTATCTTCTGCATAGAAGGAGCGTCTGTATATCTAAGATAAGATAACGTCAAAAATTACAGAAGTTTAAAAAAAAATATATTTGAGATGAAATCAATTAATTTTGAAAAATACGCATCAGAGTAAAAAAAAAAATGTAATACATAAGTTTAAGTTATTCTAATTTTATTCATTAATTTCCATTTTGTAACATTTTATTCGGACGTTCGAAAATTTCGTTCACTAAGATGGTGCACTGCTTTCTAAAATTAGCAGCGTCACGAGCGATTCTAACGTACATTATAAATGATGTAGATTATACATAAATTCCAAAATCAACAAACACACAATATACAATATACATTAAATGTGTACATACCATTTTTATTAAATCACATTTATATTAAGATAAGACACTCTTTAAAGGATATTTACTATGGCTTCATACATACATAAAGAGAAAATCACAATATTAATATTAATTCTAGTTATAAGAATGTCATCCATTCACACAGCATCAATCCATATAATGTTTTAAATGCTTAAGATAATGGGACATAATAAAGACATCCTACACGCCTAGAATAGATTATGAAGAAGATTATTTTATTTACAATACATTATTTTAAATAGCGATAAAATAGACAAGAGAGGAAAGAAAGATGTATCCGATAAATTACAATGGTAATGAAGATCATTAAATATACGTGCATAAATATGTCAAAAGTCACTTAAATGGTTTAATAATATTCAAATATAAATATAGTTCATTAATCCATTGATTAAAAATGAATTTGTGTGTCATTTCACATAATATGCTTTAAAAAATATTGTAATAAAATGTTTTCATAAAGCAAGTGTTAAAAACGCTGTAACAAAAAAACAACTCATTTTTTTTTTTTGTTTTTTTTTTTGTTTTTTTTTTTTTTTTGTTTCAAGTTTGGGTCGAGATTTCAAGTAATTCCTCGACTGATGTATATGTCTTGTTTATTACAATAAAAAGGAAATGTATTAATATCTCATTTATAAGTAACAAGTGTTGGAGCTGAAGAAAAGATTTTAATAGAAAACAATAGAATCAGAAATAAATGTAGATTATATTTTATTAAATTTTGTTTTCATCTATCTTTTGAAAACAAGATATGAAGTAATTATTTTTTTTTCAAACGAAATAAAATTTTGAAACGCCTATATATAGATGGCAAAGTGTAAATTAAAGGATTAATCGCCGAATTTACAGGAAGGATGAGAACCGCTGACCATGCATAGATGCCAAGGTCAAACTCGTAGCCATTTAGGGCCAATATACCCATAATCCCAATAGGAAACCAACAGCAGAAGTCTGACACGGCCACCAGAAATAATTGTTTGGCAACAGCGGAATCTTGAGCGCTTCTTGTGTTGTCTCTTGTGTTAGAGTTTGTGCGTTCATTGCGCGAGTTTATGGATAAGAAAATGGACAGTTGACCAACGGCTATCAGAATAAATAGAACAAAGTTCAGGCCAACAAACAACACGGCCGAATATTCCCAACCCCCATGTCTCCCGGCACTAAATGGAAGAGCCAGGCACATCCCGTTAGAGGAGTAAATCTCCCAGCCAGGGAACACAGCTGGAATCACAGACACCACGACACCAATGATCAGTGTCAAACAGATGGATGTTATCTTGCCAGTCTTTGAGAACCTGTGTTGACCAAACGGATACCGAATGACCAAGAACCTGTCAAGTGTAATAAGGCAAATGAACATGGTAGAGGTCTCACTTGAGAAAGTTGACAGAATCCCAGCTAACTTGCAGACGTTACTATGTCTCCAATACATGTCATTCAAAACGTACATGTTCCGGTAATGCAAATCTGTCCCAGCTATGATCAATAAGTAGACACCCATGATAAAATCAGACACACCTAGACAAACAACAAATAGCCCGTAAGCTGTTTTAAATACAGCCCTGTTCCAAACTAACCTGTATATTACTACCACCATGTTCCCAAGAAGAGACAAGACACCGACCACCCATAGAATGACACGTTTTAGTGGGTCACCAATCAGATCTTGACAGGTAGAGATTGCATCACGTGGTGCGTGACAAATTTCTGCTGGTATATTAGGGCCTCTGATCACGTCACAACAGATCCTAAAGTCGTCTGTGTACAAAGCCTTGCCAATAGACAACCAGCTCAAACAGTCAGTTTTGATGTTCAGAATTTCAGTCCCTTGAATATCGAGTGTATCCAGATGTTTACTTTTATTTAAACATAAATCTTTTGGTCCTACATTGCGTAAATCTAAATTTGTTAAATTTGTTAAAGATAGAACATACTCAAACATTTCCTGTGATACCGAAGTGTCAGAAATATCAAGAATCTCTATGTGTATGGGAATGTTAAATGGTTGACTGAACTTCAAATACATATTTAGCGATAAATTTAATTTCTTAAGGTTTACCATTTTATTTATGAAAGAATAATCATCCGAGAACCAAAGTTCGTTATAACTTATATCCAGTGAGAGGATTTCAGAAAAGTTTAACCCATGAAATATCTTTTTGAAAACCTCTATACCACAACCACTGACATCTATCTCTACAAGCTGTAAGAAAGGGTTTAAGGTATACACTTGTGGTGTTAGGACGTATGACCATTGCCACTTATAGATTTTAACATTGGCTTCGACCAAAATTAAACGCTTAAAGTTGTTATCAATGCCAAACCCCATGACAGTGTTTGACAAACAAACATACCCTGGTTTACACTGACACGTACACTCAAATCTGGTAAAATTTTCATGAGACCCAAAGACCTCCTCGTATATCTTACTTTGTACACACATTTCTCTCGGACTAAATCTGAAAACTCTTTGACACATTACAGCATCATCCCTGAGGGTATTTTCATCTTCACCTTGTGGACAATCCTTGATACCATCGTTGATGAGGTAGTAGGGAATGCAATAGCTATTTTTGCACTTTAAACAATAAGGACTTTTATCATTGCAATCTTCATTTTCACAATTTTGCAAGTGTGAGTTGTTTCTGAAACCAAGTTGCCTTCTTTTCATATCTACGTCATACACACATCTCTGAAAGTCATCAATTAATTTTATATATTCTTTTCCTGAATTGACTTCTACTTCAGTCTCAATCTGTTCTATTACATCACACTTGTCTTTGTTATCATTGTATTTTGTTCTAACCCGACTTGGTTCCTGATATTTACTAGTGTACATTCTTTCTTTCAACTGGTACAGGATATAATCACTTGAGCCTGGAAGCTCTGAGATATATATTTGATGAAGTTCTCTCTGCCCTGATCTGACATCATTGACATGACGTAACATTTGACACATGAACTCGATACTTTTGTTTATGTAGACGCCTGACTCACTCAGTGGGCATGACGTCATGTAAATATCTAATAATAATAATTTCAGGTTTGATGAAGAAAATTTGGCCTTATATATCCTCGACACCAACAATTTATAAAAGTTAGCGTTAAAAAAGGTCGGTGTTTTCGATTGGGATTTAAATAAAAATTTACTAAAATCTATTTGTTCCAAAATATTCCTTTTTTTTTCACACATCAACTTGACGGCATTTATTTTTTTTTCACAGTCAATATTATTCCAAACATCATGAATTGTTTCTGATTCTCTCGACCACGTCAAAGAAATGTAAAAGCAGCTTGAATTGTTATGGTCAAATGTCCAGTCATGTTCCAAAACAAAAGGGCCGCCATCAATCCACCTGTACAGATTCCCGTCACTTTTCTTAGTTTCCCTGAGACCAGTCAACAGGCTTAAATTGTACGTTCCTTGGGGAGGATTCAAGAATCCATTTAATGGCGGGGGAGAATTAAAATAAATCTCTTTTATCTTCAAGAAAATCTTTTCTTTTTCTAATGCAGTATTTATGGAAATCAACTGCGAGCCTTGCCAACGTTTTCCACAAAGATAATTTGCTTCGTTGACCGTCAAGCTCGAAACATTATCTACTGTAAAATAACAACTGTTATCAATAGAGAAACCTTCGGAATATTTGCCACAAGAACCACATAGGGCGTAGAGAAAGTCGTTGATTAACTCCCGTGTGTTTTCTAAGTCAGGAGTGTAGATGATATCATTATTTGAATGATACTTGCTCTCTGGTATAACAATGAAATAAAATTTTCTTATATTAAATCTAGGATTATTAAACAAAGAGTACACAAAATCTCTTACCAGTGGGTTTAAATTTTTTTTTTCTAAGACAATAAACATTGCCAATTGTCTTACTTCTGTTTTTCTGTCTAGCTCCTCTTCTTTTTTTACTATGCTATTAATGTAATGGAAGTCTTTGTAATCTTGACATGACCCAGTATAGTTTTTCAACACGATTAATGCTTCATTAAATCGGTCAAGCGTGTAGTTGTCTTTTGTCAGAGTCTCCACTTCCACTAACTCAATTAATCCATATGTCATCATTGACAAGCGAATGTTGAGGTTTAGTTTCTTATTTGCATCGCTGGGCCTAACCCATGATGACGGCTTAAATTCATAGAGAAATTGTGTGAAGAACTCGTGTTGTTCTTGTAGTTTACCACGACAGTCGTAGGTAAGGAAGATATGGATATCACCTTCTCCGCAATGCCATTTATTATACTTCGTATCTAGAGGACATAAAAAGTATTTTTTGTTAAACTTTTTAAAATAATGTTGTGTTAAAAACTTTTATTTACGTTTATCCTTTGACATCAGCAGAGAACGAAAATGCCTTAAAATACATAAATTTAATATAAAGGAGTAACCTATTTTTGTTGCCTTTAAATGTGAAAATAGCTAATGTAATAATATACTATTGTATATCAAAAAGACATCAATGATAAATTTATCATTTTAAATCAAATATTTAATCAAACTAGTGACTAAAAAGCATGTAACATAAATTTATACTTTACTGAAAATTTATTTTATTAGATTCAAAATAAAATCGCTCATAAATATTGAACTACTTAAATTATGTTTTAATATTTCATTCCAATTCTCACTCATTTTTGAACTCTACATTTATTTATTACATGTAATTCAATTTTTTAAAGGAATATTAAACATTACAAAAATATTTATACCCTGTAAAAATATAATGTTAAACTTTACCATTAAATAAAATGTACGATATACTTATCAAGTTAACTTACTTCGTTTAAATAACCAGGTGTACATATACAATGTATTCTGTCAAAGAACAATTACTTTAATACAAGAGTTGGCGAACAACTGTAAACTACCACATTTGGTGTAAAAGGGGCATTTCGGAGGTAACGCAGACACAATAGGGAAATATAAAATCCGATAAATCAATTAAAATTTCGATTTGTGTACCTGTAAGCTTGAAAATATGAGCTCACTATTTTTAGACATTCTTTCCAGAAAAAAAAAAGTCTCTAAATTTGAGTAAATTATTTCCTTTTTAGCTTCATGGGGCCACTGATGTCCTTAGTAATACGCTGCTTATGTTTAATTCAAAGGTTTTAAAACAATTGAAGAGGAGAAATTGTTTAATTAACTTTTTTTATCACATTAAGGTATGGTGGTTTTTACGAAACTATGTTCTAAATAGATCGATGTTCTGAAAGCGGAATTTAAATATTTCTTGCAGGATAAAATCAGGCTCTAGCAGAGAACTTTACAATCTCATATTGGGTTGCATGTCGCGCATACTTTACTATGAGCATAATGAACAAATAATGAAAAAATAAAGGACACATAATGGAAACATATCAGTATAATCTCTGCGATAGAAAAGATTACAAAATTTGGATAAAAATTTTCTAGCTGAAATCAAAATAGCAGAGTGAAACAATTTAGCGGCCTTTTCAAAGTAGGCCCTTTACTTGGAGCATTGTGAAGACATAAATTTTGAACACATAAAAGATATAGTTATCAGACATCTTATCAAGCTCAAAATGCCGGTTCTCCATTTACATTCAAATTATTGGATTGTTTCAATGTTAATATGGGGATGTATCAGATGAAATTCAAGTGTTGACATGAACACTTCTTTAGCTTGAATCCAATAATGAAGCAGATTTTAAATTAGACAACAAAGCACATTTTTTTATGTCAAAAGTTGCGAAGGATTTCAACATAGAACATATGTAGGGCGTCAGAATATTTTTGCCTCTTGATACAAATTGAGTTATCAACAAAGATTTTCAACTTTAGTGAACATAAAAACAAAGCTGCGAAATCCATTGGAACCGGAAACCACAATAAAACTTGCCCTCACATCAAATGTCCAACTTTCCATTTAATCGTGTAAAAATGGAACAAGCGATTTTCTAACAGAAATGAAGAATAAAGTATTTAAAGTAAAGTCATGTGTTTTATTTATTTTTTTCAATTTAAAATGTCTTTCACTTGACGTTTATCCGACTCTATGGCATTATGATCGATTATCATTATAAAATAATAGCCAACGCTTTTATGCATTTAACTATTATAGCCAATAGATTCGAATGTTAACTATACGAGTGTATAAAAAAATCACCTTTAATTAACAATATTCCTCCATGTAATTCTAAGTTTCACAAACTAAGCATAATACTTTTCAGATTCATTTCTTTCCACTTGTTATGCTTCCAAAACCCAAACGATTTGTTTTTTGGCGGGGGCTCTGATACATACTCTTTAATGGTTGGGGGTTGATCTAAAACGCACCTTTAAAAAACCCTAATTTCTGCTCCATAATGACTAAATATAATTAAAATACTATTCATTCATCTTGTTTTGAACTGAACACTTTCATTTTAATTATATTAAAAAACTGTCTTTCTTTTTAATAACAGAGCAATTATTCAAAAAAAAAATTAACATTAAAAAATTATCACTGTTAAAAGAACAATTATTTACTAAGAAAGTTAGTAATATTTTATTATAAATCACCAATCTCATTTCAGTAATAATATTTATAATTTGACAATTATTAACAAGGTTGAAAAACTCGTACCACACCAAGAAAAAGTGAAGTACACGCATCAATATCTTGTGCATGAAAGACCCTGCGATAACGCAGCTGTACACAGACAATTTGAAGGAAGGTCTCTCAAAGACGTCCCCAAGCGTAACCATTGACTCCAAATGAACGCATCTCAGAGACACAATCTATGCATCCGCAATACAAGCCTTTGGCACAAAATCTCGCAAAAACACGGACTGGTTTGATGAACATTGAGAAGAGATGAAATCTGTCAATGAAGCTAAAAGGAAAGCTGTTATGGCTTACAAGGAATAGCCTACACCCGACAGGTTGCATGCCTTAAAAACAGTCAAGTCACTTGCCCAAAAGGTTGCACGTAAATGTGTCAATACCTACTGGCTTAAACTCTGCTCCAGCATACAATCAGCTGCAGACATGGGCAATGCAAAAGTCATGTATGAAATCATCAAAAAGGCAACTGACCCTTTGATGTCCGAAAGTTGCTCCCCTAAAGTCTAAAAGTGGAGAATTTATCCAAGACCAGGCAGCACAGCTAAAATGGTGGGTTGAGCATTATCTGGAATTTTATTGAACAGTTACCAGAGTCTCCAGCACCGCTCTAGATGACATCCCAGAGATGCCGCATAAGAAAAAAATTGATGTCGTGCCCAAACAGGAAGAGCTGAGCAAAGCAATTGACAGCCAAGCTTGTGGAAACCGCCTGTGAATGATGGAATACCACCAGGCTCTAAAGACTGGCAAGACAGCTTTACTCCAACCATTGCACGAGATTCTGTCCCTCTGCTGGGAACAGGGCTACATCCCCCAAGACCTAAAGGATGCAAATATAGTGACACTATATCAAAACAAAGGTGATAGGAGTGATTGCAATAATTATCGTGGCATTTCACTCCTTAGTATTGTAGGAAAGGCTTTTGCCCGTGTCAAACTAACACGTTTACAGAGCCTAGCATCCCGTGTCTATCCAGAATCTCAGTGTGGTTTCCGGTCCGGTCGGTCTACCATAGACATGGTGTTCTCCATACGACAGCTCTAGGAAAAATGCAGAGAGCAGCAGATGCCACTACATATTGCCTTTGTGGACCTTACAAAAGCCTTCGACTTCGTCAGTCGCAACGGGCTATTCCAAATACTGGCGACAATCGGCTTTCCCCCTTACCTATTTGCCATCATCAGACAGTTGCACGAAAATATATCCTTTGCACAGTGCAGTTCGGTGGAGCTAAGTCAGAGGCCTTTCCAGCAGCAGCGTAGTTAAACAAGTTTGTGTATTCGCACCAATACACTTCGCAATATTCTTCTCTGTACTTCTTCAATAAGCAACCAAACCCAACGGGGATGCACCATCGTCTCACGAGACGGAAGGATGCCGAATAACCGAATTAAGAAATTATCATTATTTCAATTTCAAATTATATGTATAAACTTATTTTCAGGTATTCAATCATTGCAAATATAAATATATGTATATTTTAAATCCATTGTTTCATATTTGTTCTGATATCAAATACATTATTTAGTTCAGATAATAAGATAAAGGAGTGGAGCTTTTTTTTTTTGGAAAGATAGTGAAACAATTTTTTAAAAACATGTTTCCAAAATTGCATGTTTTGCCTCCCTGCAGATGCAGCACGAAAGAAAAGGGACATTAAGGGCAACAGTGAACCGGTAAATCGATAAGCGTACAGTGTAGACACCAGAGTAACGTGAGTTACTAATATAATATTAGGTTTTAAATTAATACCCCAAATCATTTGTCAATCTTAAATGTAAAATTGCTGAATGCCTATTATATTATTGTTTTGCTTTTTTTTTTTTTTTTACTGGAACGGGCTATAAA
>MUZC01004346.1:355192-367699 GCA_002072015.1 Radix auricularia | reverse complement strand
CCCCCCCCCCCCTTTTTTTTTGGTCAAACTTTGAATGTAATATTGTTCTTATTACTGTTTTGATTTGTGTTAGATGTACACAAATATTCTAGAAGCGTTTGTAAAATCGTCTCTGTAATTTAAAGCATATCTTAATTGGATTCAATTTAATTATCCAAATGTTTTTCAGACTTATTTTTGGTTTGACACCTCGGGCACATAGAATTAGTTTTTGCCGCGGCCATTTCTTGTAAAACTTAATAAATAATGTTTTAGCTATAATGTGAGAGAAACAGAATGTTATCTTACAGGGAATATGATCCAGAAAGTAATTGAATTACACTGGGGTAAATAAAACAAACTGAAGTATTGGACCCAATGGGAAAAGTGATATTCTAGCTGTAAGGAACTCGTGAAAGCATGGGATTCCATCATAAAACCATCATGATATCGAGGGACAGTGATGTTAACAAAATAAAAACAAACAAAAAAATCATGTTAAGCCTGGTCCCTTCTGGAACTCAGGACGTGTTAGCGCATTTTCGTATTATGTATCAGTACTTATGTTAGATATCAGAATTATGTAGTTATCAGTAATTGTGTTTAGATTTTAGACATATTTTTATTAATTTTCTTGTGTAATGAATATACCTGACATTTTTTTAATTTAAAAGTAATTTCTTTACATTTTAAAAAATTTTATTTTCTCTTTAATCTAACTACAAGTCTCCACAAATGATGACGTAAAACTCTCTAAACTTTTACACATATTCTAATGACGTCAACAAAAAAAAAAAAAAACTAATTCTTTTGCACGCCTTCGCACCACTCTTGAATGCCTGAATAATGATGTATTCGACTTCCGGCAATGGCGGCCGTTCCCTGCGCCAGTGTTACCTCTCGATTCGCAAAGTTTTTTGGTAGTTTTAACGGGGTTTTTTAACGGATCGAGTAACTGAGTGTTGATGCACAAATGGCAGGTTAGGACATACAAAAAACATATATACATCATGGGTCTAGGACTTATGGATGCTGTGATCAAAGGTGATGACAGACGGACGGACGGACGGACGGACAAAACGGGTGCAATAGCGCATTCGACTTCTCGAAAATGCGCTAAAAATCCATTATGCAAAGGATAGAACTGAGCTATGTTTTTCTATAAAGTATGGTATATTTGAGGGAAAAGGGATTTACTTCATGAATGGGATACCAGTCCACAAAGTCATTCTTTTTGAGTAGGTAATTGCTAAAAAAAATATGCATTCCAATTGGGGAAGTGATTCTAAAATAAATGGAATCCCTTTATGCAACGGGATAATATTTTTTTCCGTGTAATCTCATCAAATATGTTTTTTGCGTAGTACTTAAAATACGTTTAATTTTAAAGTCCATCGTATATGTATCTTATGAGCATTCAAATCGGTGTGTGTAAATATATTTAAGCAAATATTCATGTATTTCTATCTCATTTACACCTTTAATTCTCTGTTTTCATAAATACATTGAAGTTTTCCTGGAACATAATAAGATTGTTTATTTTCAAAAGTTGAAATATAATTTTAAAAAAAATAATAATAATACCACTCCTTTTTTCTCTCTATTACGAAATTGAAACTTATAATTATTGAGTAGATTGTATTTTCAGTCTACAAATATTTTTGATATAGTAAATAGGATTAGCATAGATAATGTGACATCAATGACTGGTAGGCTTCTCTGTTTTAACAAAAGAATCAAAATTGGACAAGGAAATCTCAAAAGAACTTGGAATCATATGAGGGCATTGTATTCTATAAAAAAAAAACGGGATAACTTTTAGCAATGGAAGAAAACTGACCTATGTGATCCATTAAAGTATATGCAATGTTTAGGGTGTTTACTATAAAATTGCATCCTGTTACACAATGGGGTTATATTGGGATATGTATTCTGAAAAGAAAATGTGGAGTCGTATGAGGAGAAGGTGACTTGATCAATAACTGGATCCCATTTAATATTGATTGGCGTCTTAATTTGTTGGGTTTAAAATGGGATCCCTAATACTGTCCCGTGATAAGCCGGGTTTAGTAGGACTGTTATGGATTAATTTAAATTTAATCGTTAACTTTTGAAAAATTAACGATTGACTATTTAATGATTTTGATTTAAGATAAAAATTAAGATTATGACGTCATTAAAATTAAAATTTCAAGGAAAGTTTTAATGAGTTATTTCCTCTGTTTTAAAGCATTTAAAAATAACAATATTCTGAACATTTTTTCTATTTTGAAAAATCTACACGAAAAATGAAATCAGAGGTATGCATACAAAATGGAAAAAGCTGAATATTAACACACAAAAAAAGTCTCATTTCGCAGGTATTATTTCAAGGCATGTTACTTAAAGGTATGATTTGTAAAAAAAATAATTTAAAAAAATATATTATAATTACCTTTTTTAATTTTTTTTTTTTTAAAGAATCAGGATTTGTAATTAACAAATTACAAGTTTAAGCTTAACTTACAATTTATTACAAAGATAGAGTAAAATAATCGGTATAAATTTTTAAAACATAGTCATCAATAAAAATTACGCATTTAATTTAGGCACTTGGAAAAATATTTCTAATAGTTTTAAAAATATAAAAGTATGACAGCTGTATAGAAATTGTTTGATGATTAACAAAAACATAAAGATCATCTTTTTATCTCAAGTGGTTCAAAAGTTTTCTTTTTTCTAAGACCTCATAACCACTTTTTAACTATGACGTTATCACCCGTGGCTCTACAGCCCATTTAGGGCCCTGGCTTGCTCGATCACATCCTTCCAGCTACAGCCCATGTAGGCCCCTGGCCTGCGCAACCACATTCTTCCATTCAGTTCGATTGTCTGTCTGTTCCCAAATAAGTAAAGATACAGACAACCAAATAAAAGGAAAATTGTTAAACATAAACAAAATTATATGGGGAAGGTTCTGAAAAAGATTTTGGGCCATAAATTCGCAATCATGGGCGCCGGGAGAACAAAAATTTGTTTTTCCTAAATTTAAGCTAAATAAAAATTGAAACTCACTAATTCTCCCTGAAACCCTAGGAGGCATGAAATTTGACAAAATTGTTAAGTACACTTCTACAATGGTAACAGGTGAAAAAATAATTAAATTATATCTTTCTGACAGCCGGGGCCCCAATGTAGTTTTTTCCTTATATGAACTATATAAAAACGTAATATCAATAATGCTCCTATTTTCTGTGTAGGTAGAAGCATGACACTTTGGAAAGTTGTTAATTATACTCTCCCAATGATAATTTGCAACAAAAAAAAAATAATAATACTTAATTTTCAATTATGGGGCTGAGGGGCCAAAATGTAATATTTTCTTAAATTGAAAACCAACTCATCACCGATTCCTTTTTTTTTCCATGAATGTAAAAACATGAACCTTTGGCAAGTTATTGAGCACACTCTCCCGACCATGATGGCTAAAAAAAACTTTTAAAATTCTCACTCATTGGAGGGCCAGAGGCGCAAAGTACTTTTTTCTTTAAATGGGTAAAATTAACATAAACCAGATATCAAACTAACGTGAAATGCAGTACTCGTTCTTAATATTACATAATAAAGGTTTTTCTACAGGTTTCGTTTAAAATTCCCGCTCATGTGGGTGGGGGCCCAAAAACGTTTTTTTTTATTTACTTCTATTGGCTAAATAAAAATTGAAAATCACTAATTGTCTTTTTTTCCCCAATAGGCAGAAGCATGAGATTTAAGGAATTTTTTTAGTAGACTTCCGCAATGGTAACTATATTTAAAGTATATCTTTCTGGGGCCGGTTGCCAAAATGAAGTTTTTTTCGTAAAATGAATATATAAACTTTAAATAACTAATTCTCAAATTTCCCGTGTAGGTAGAAGAATGAAAATTAAGCAATTTGTTATGTACATCTTCCCGACGCTAATTTGCTAAAAATAATTTTAAAATTCCCTCTGCTCAGGTCCGGGGGTTCAAATGAATTTAGTTTTTATAATAAAAATCAACTCATCACTAATTCTCCATATGTACCATGTAGGTATAAACAGGAAACTTTTGGGGTTATTGAGCGCAGTCTCCCGACAATAATGGCGAAAAATTCTTTTAAAATTCTCACTCATGGGGGCCGGGGGCCAAAATGTACTTTTTATCTTAACTAAGCAATATTAACAAAATTTCAGATACATATATATATATATATATATATATATATATATATAATAAAAAGCTAATTTCTGTGCGGTCATAGATAGCGATTGGTTCCTCAAACTACTACAGACTCCTACAGCCAATCAGAAACAATTTATCTAATAGACAAAATGATTACATTTATGCGCACGTTCAAAGCGAGTTATTTTTGGTGCAATTTTTTTTTTTTTATCATCAGTCAGTACTATGTTTTCATCTTTAAGGGTTTCAATGAATAACTTTACGCGGAATTTCAAAACCAGTTCTATTTGGTGTAGTTTTTTGTTATCATTCTGTGCTGTATTTCCATCGTAATGATATTATGAAAAATAATCTACATTTTGGTGGGAAAACCCTCTTACTATGAGGTGATTTTAGACAAAACCTGTCAGTTCTTCCTCATGGAAGTAAAGCAGCCATTGTTGAAAACACTCTGAAGTTTAAACCTTTATAGAGTACACTTTACGTCTTACAACTGAATAATAATGCTCGAGCTACAGAAAACAATTTCAGCAGTTGGCTTCTCAAACCCCGAGATTGGAGCCTTACAAATGACTACGGGCTTCCTGACGACATGTTCCAGATATTTAGTGAAATAGTCTGTACAGGTTCATTGGTAGAGCAAATCTTTAACAAGCTATTAATGTACATCGATTTGACAACAACGCTTTTCAATGTCCAAAAAACACTTTGTTGATTAAATACATCAAAAATTTGTCCATTTACTTGACCGAGTGACTGCGACATATTTCAGTACAGAAGTCATTGATGACGCCACTCATGAAGATTCTAACTATTAATCCGTCGCGTTCTTAAGTGGAGTTTCAACACCAGGAATGCATCAACGTATCTTAAATATAAACGTTGGAGCAATTATCATTCTATTTGGCAATTTGAACACAAAGTGAGGACATTGTAATGGGACCAGATTAGTGGTACAATCGTTGAAACAACACATTATTATTGCCAAATTACTCAATGGCCGTGCAGCAGCGATAACCATTTGTATTCAAAAATTTGACTTAGCCAACGCCAACACAAATCTACCTTTCGTTTTACGGAGACAAAAGTTCGAAATCAAACTGGCTTTTGTCATGACCAGGAAAAAGTCTCGAGGACAAACTCTAAAGACGGCATATATTTGCTAGAACCAGTCTTTACTCATGGACAACTGTACGTTGCTTTTTCACGCGTCCTTACTCATCTGACGTTGTTGTAAAAGTTCTCAGCGGGAAGGAACAAGGTAACTTAATCATTGAAAGCGATTCATGCTTCACAAGAAATATCGTCTTCAAATAAATGCTTGATACTTAACAGCTAATTACATATACTGATGTGCACACTAGGGGCTACTGCCAGCAACTTGGACCAACAAGCAAAACGAGGGTCCACACCCCTTGCCCTTCGACGCCAATGTCCTTTTAATGCTTTTGCATAATGATTACTAAAAACAGAGCGTCCAATTCAAAAGCAGCAGCTATTCGGTCACCTCTAACATTTATCTTAAGCAAGTACACTTAAAGACCTGTGCTACGACTGGTGACGTTTCATTTTTATTCTGGAGTCAGTTGATGTAAATGTTGAATACAAGTTTTCATATTTGAGGTCAATTGTGTAGTTGCTAACAACCCGCAGATGGCACCACTCCTACAACACTAATCTCGCTGTAGTTTCCAACCATTAAATAAACATGTCACCCTAAACTTAATCCCGTCATTGGACGGGCTTTGTTACTAGTATACATATAATATACTAGCAGACCCATCGTGCATTGCAACGATCTCAGTAAAAAATTTAAAAAATGATTGGAATGAATTAAAAACAATTGAGCAAGACAACTACTACCTGAAGTGTGCAACAAATAATGAATTCAATACTTTTATAGAAAACTGATAAATAAATTATTAATTAAAAATATTACAAAGGAAAAAAAACTACATTATGGGCCCCAGCCCCAAACTGAGTAATATTTTAATTTGCGACTCCCATCCCCGAGAGGATGGACATTAGAGGTTCAGTGCCTGCCATATATTTATTTAATATGGGCTCTTACGTGCCTATATACTAATTTTGATCAATTATTTTTTTAATAACTAATTCTTAAACTATTTTTTATTGCTAATGAAGGGGAAAACTACATTAAGTGGCCCACAGCTTGATTCCTTAAAGATGTAAATTTCGAAAAACTGATCATTTTAATTCGTTTTCATCCTGGATAAATTTATCAAGATCGTAAAAAATTAGAAGGAAATACTAACTTAATATAAAAAAATAAGACTATTGTGGCACCCGATCCCGAAGAAATTTACATTAAAATTTGAGTGCCCCTACGAATTTCGATATTGAATACCAAATATTTGTATGCAAATAATTTTTTACAAAGTAAAAAGAAAAAAGTATATTAATAGTCACTGCTAAAGATGAGTGATCATTTATTTATTTTTTATTGCATTTTTATATTTTACAATGTTATGTAAAATGTATTGGGGAATTAAAATATAAATGTGCAATAAGAATGACATTTGGGGCACCCTACACCGAGGAAATTAACATTAGGAGTTCAGCGCCCGATAGTAATTAAATATATGGACTCTAATTTTTATATACTAGCATGCGCAAGATGCATTAACTTTCTTAGCAATTATTATACAGCTAGTGTAAGAAAAACACTACATTTAGGTACCTGTGAGTCAAATTGGTGCAAGATAGAAATTTAAAATAAAAATTTAAAAAATAAATAAATCAAAACAACTTTTCATTTTAATTCAGTCTCATCATTGATATATTCCTCAAGATCGTTAAAAATAGAAAGAGGGGGGGGGGATATCTTAAACATATACGAATAAAAATATTTTGGGCCACCAGTCCCTAAGGAATGAATATGAGAATTTCAGTGCCCTAGAACCTTTAAATATGGGCTACCAAATGTTGGTATCGAAGGCCATAACATTCAAGTTGCTGTGCCCCTATGACCTGACTGAGCTTAAAGCTATTGCTATTTATATTTTTTCCTGGGCTTCCCTAATTTTATGTTACAAGGGGTAGAATCAGTGACCACCACAGCACGCCATGTGCTGGCGAGGGTGATGGGGTAGTTAAATAACCTGATTTGGGGGCAGTGAGAATGTAGGCACCGTTACAAATGACGATCGGACCACATTGCCTTTATATTGTCCGATTACATCGGATCGGGGTTGGGGTGTTGTTAGGTTTGGAATGACCTGAGAGGAAGGACGCATTAATCACCATCATGAATGTGCGTTGAATGTTGACTGGTTTTACGTGTATATACTTTTTCAAATCATCATAAATTTAGCGTTACAAATAACTATTTAAAACTGTATTTAATTTTTATTGCATAATAATGTTATGTTGATTTATTTTTATATCAAAAATTACTTTTTAAAAGTTTATGTGAAAAAATTATAAATTTCTACGAAGTGGATACAAAGGGGTTAAAACGTCCGGGGTCGAAATACCCTAAGGTTGAACTGTCCGGGGTCGAATCATCCGGGGTTGAACTGTTTGTGGTCAAACTGACCGGGGTCGAAATGTCCTGGGATCGAAATGGTCGGGTTGCAGCGCCCGGGCTCAAATCGTCGGGGTCGATTTGTCCATAATTCGTATTTTACTTTTCATATATTTTTTAATGACTTTTTTAAAATTAAAATATTTTTTAATTCCTTACTAGACTGATATCCGGATAGATTTTGGATCTGCGATAAGTGTTTGCAGAATCCGGATGGTGGCGAAAATCTCGATATTTGGTCCACTATTTTATTGTGACAACAAGAATAGCATTTAATTATTTATGTATTTATAATTATATCTTTATTAGAAATATTTAATTTGGGCCATCGCTTTCCACGTAATATTCAAACACTAATTAAAGAATTTTAATTAGAATTTTTCCGGCATCCTTCCGTCTCGCGAGACGATGGTGCATCACCGTTGGGTTGGGTTGCATTTTCTCGAGTGGCTGTGCAGTCCTATCCTTGAGTGACAGTCTCTGCCACAGTTTTTACACACGAGTTCTGTGCTTCCAAATGTTTTGGCCTTTCTCCTAGCTCTTCTGTCTGCAGCCTCCTCCATTCTTCGCTCCTCGGCCACTATGACGCCCTCTTTGACAACTGTGCGCCACGTAGATTAGTCTTCTGCCTTACACTCCAAGACACTTGTATGTATTTTGGCTTCTTTCATGTTCCTTTGACAGACATCTTTAAATCGCAAACGTGGGCGACCTGTTTTCCTCTTTCCTGAAGCAATTTCACCATATAGGAGGTCCTTCGGGATGCGGCCGGGGCTCATTCTTTTGACATGTCCTAGCCACCTCAGGCGTCTTTCACTAAGAATTGAGAACATGCTTTGGGTATTGGCACGCGTTAGTACCTCACTATTAGGCACTTTTTCTTGCCATTTAATACCAAGGATGCGGCGCAAGCATCTCAAATGGAAGCTGTTAAGCTTACGCTCTTGTGATGTATAAGTGGTCCATGTCTCGCTCCCATATAGTAGTGTACTGATGACACAGGCTCGATAGACGCACAGTTTGGTTTTCTCCGTTAGCTTGGTGTTTTGCCAGACCCGCTTATTTAGTTTAGCCATTGTTGCGGCTGCCTTGCCAATTCTGCTGTTTATTTCTTCTTCAATGGACAGTGTATTGGAGACCTTGGATCCCAAGTAGGTGAAGCTGTCCACAACCTCCAAGTTTTCATTATCGATATTTATGGTAGGAGGAGGTCGAGTGTCTTGGGCCATGATGTTTGTCTTTTTCAAGCTGATTTGCAGACCAAATTCTTTGCAGGCATTGGAGAAGCTTGACACGAGTTGTTGCAAACCAGATTCTGTATGTGCTGTTAGTGCCGCATCATCCGCAAATAGTAGCTCTCGAATTAGGACATCCGTCGTTTTGGTCTTGGCTCGGAGGCGGGCAGTGTTGAAAAGTCCTCCATCAGCTCTGGTATGTAACCAGATTCCCTCACTGCTATCCTTGAATGCGTATCGAAGAAGTACAGAGAAGAATATTGCGAAGAGTGTTGGTGCGAGTACACAACCTTGTTTAACTCCGCTGCTGACAGGGAAGGCCTCTGACTTAGCTCCATCGAACTGTACTGTGCCAAGCATATTTTCATGGAACTGTCTGATGATGGCAAGTAGGTGAGGGGGACATCCAATTTTTGCCAGTATTTGGAATAGCCCGTTGCGACTGACTAAGTCGAAGGCTTTTGTAAGGTCCACAAATGCAATGTATAGTGGCATCTGCTGCTCTCTGCATTTTTCCTGGAGCTGTCGTATGGAGAACACCATGTCTATGGTAGACCGACCGGACCGGAAACCACACTGAGATTCTGGATAGACGCGGGATGCTAGGCTTTGTAAACGTTTTAGTATAACGCGGGCAAAGGTCTTTCCTACAATACTAAGGAGTGAAATGCCGCGATAATTATTGCAATCACTCCTATCACCTTTGTTTTTATATAGTGTCACTATATTTGCATCCTTTAGGTCTTGGGGGATGTAGCCCTGTTCCCAGCAGAGGGACAGAATCTCGTGCAATGGTTGGAGTAAAGCTGTCTTGCCACTCTTTAGAACCTCTGGTGGTATTCCATCATTCCCAGGCGCTTTTCCACAAGCTAGACTGTCAATTGCTTTGCTCAGCTCTTCCTGTGTGGGCACGACATCAAGTTCTTCCATGAGTGGCATATCTGGGATGTCATCTAGAGCGGTGCTGGAGACTGTGGTAACTGTTGAATACAATTCCAGATAATGCTCAACCCACCGTTTTAGCTGTGCTGCCTGGTCTTGAATAATTTCTCCATTTTTGGACTTTAGGGGAGCAGCTTTTGACGTCAAGGGGCCCGTTGCCTTTTTGATGTTTTCGTACATGACTTTTGCATTGCCCATGTCTGCAGCTGATTGTATACTGGAACAGAGCTTAAGCCAGTAGGTATTGACACATTTACGTGCAACCTTTTGGGCAAGTGACTTAGCTGTTTTTAAAGCATGCAAATTGTCAGGTGTAGGCTTTTCCTTGTAAGCCATAAGAGCTTTCCTTTTTGCTTCAGTGACGGGTTTCATCTCGTCCCAATGTTCATCAAACCAGTCCGTGTTTTTGTGAGATTTTTTGCCAAAGGCTTGTATTGCGGATGTATAGATTGTGTCTCTCAGTTGCGTCCATTTGGAGTCAATGGTGACGCATGGGGACATCTTTGAGAGACTTTCCTTCACCTTGTCTTTGAACAGCTGCGCTATCGCAGGGTCTTTCATGCAGGAGGTATTGATGCGTGGACTTCCCTTTTTCTTTGTGTGGTACGAGTTTTTCCTCATTATTCGTACTTTGCTGGCGACAAGGGAATGATCCGTGTCACAGTCGGCACTGTGATAGCTGCGAGTGAGTAGGACGCTAGCTAGTTGTGCACGCCTGGTGATAATGAGGTCCAGCTGGTGCCATTGGTGGGATCGAGGGTGTCTCCAAGATACTTGATGTATATCCTTGCACTTGAAGAAAGTGTTGGTCACACACTCGTGAGCAGAACAATTCCAGAAGCCTTTGTCCATTTTTATTTAACTTTACTCTTCCAAATAGTCCAAGGCAGGTGGGCCAGGCTTCGTGGTCGCTCCCCACTCTAGCATTGAAATATCCTAGGAGATAGATTGCCTCGTCTTTGTGGATGCTGGCTATTGCCTGGTCTAACGCTCCATAGAACTGTTCCTTATCTTCCGGAGTTGAATAGAGTGTTGGGGCATACACACTGTTTGCTGGGCCCGCAGTTGTTTTGAGTCTTAGAGTGAGGATCCTCTCCATGCCTGATAACGGGGGTTCAATGGATGGCAGAAGAGTGTTTTTAACAGCGAAACCCACACCATGCTGTCTAGGTTCGTCTTTTGGTCTGCCTTGTCAGAAGAAGGTGAACCGTTGTCTGGGAGGCTGGTCTCCTGAAGGCATGCCTTTTAAGTTTTCTATAGATTATTCCTGTCTTCCGTGTGTCGTTTATGGACTGCAGATCATCAGTGATGCCGGGACACATAGTCCTCACGTTCCAGCTAGCGATTCGAAGAGCTGGGGTCTTCTTTTTCTTTTTTGTATTTCTTGGTGCAGGGCTTAGTGGCCAACTTGTTGAGTGGTACTCTAATCTCCACGCACCCAGTGGAGAAGGCAGGCCATGACGGAATAGCACCTATTTGACTGGGGGCTGCCCAGTTTGAGGCGGGCGGTAGCTATCCAGTGAGACATTGGTAGTCTCTCCCACCGTCGGAAGCAGCCCCTGGCGTCAATTGAGCTTTGGCTTATAACCGGTAACTGCTGCTTCCCGTGTTTTGTTGACACCTTGCCGCGACGCTGGAGTGTCCTCTCCAGAGGTGATGCAAGCCTGGGCGGGTATTATGGAGAATTAGCTGCTGCCCATACAGCATATCCCCCCTCTCCACGTCAATGGTGTAACCAATGGAACGACTTGCGTCGATGTAGCTTGGCTGCCATTGGCGTCGCAGGAGCTGCCGGTATGTACATAAGTCTTATAGGCCTGTAGGTGCTCCAATTCCTGATTTTCTTTCAGGGTTTACTCACTTAGCCTTTCCCGCAAGGCAGGTATAGCCGCAAGGCAGCGGAGGATTTGTATTCGGAGTTTCCTTCTCCTAGATGAACTACCAGCCTAGGTTTTAACGAGCATCATCTACCCGTAGGGGTGCCCCCTAGAATTTTTAATTGATAACTAAATATGTATCACAACAGAATTTAAAAAAAAAATCACAACTTTTTGACCGATTTTTATTTTTATTTTAGAATTTTTTGGTGCCGTAGCGCACTAACACTTTGACCACCGCGCCCCCTAGAATTTTTAATTGATAACTAAATATGTATCACAACAGAATTAAAAAAAAATCACAACTTTTTGTACACGATTAAAAGAATAAACCTCTTGCATCATGTGACAATTGTAATGAAAGCTATTTTGTGTATCTATGACATAAAGAAAGTACCTGTAAAAAAAACACTACTCAATTTAATATGTGGACACGAAAATGTGTGCACCGTAGTTTCACAATTAACATATTTTTGAAAGCTAACCGCTCAAAATAAAGTCATGGAAAAAATACTGCACAAAAACTAACTCATTTTGAAAGTCCGCGTTAACATGTTAAATGTGAGATTATTTTTTTTCGGAATGGTTGTTGGAAATTTTTGGAGATTGAGGGACCAAGCGCTATCGATATCCGCACAGAAAATTGCCTTTTACTATATACATATACAGAAACATGTACATATACATACACACATATACGCACACACAAACACATATATATATATATATATATATATATATATAT
>MUZC01004346.1:337985-348198 GCA_002072015.1 Radix auricularia | reverse complement strand
TTTATATATATATATATATATATATATAGATAGATATATATAGATATAGATATATAGTTAGATAGATAGATAGATAGATAGATAGATAGATAGATAGATAGATAGATAGATAGATAGATAGATAGATAGATAAAGAAAAGTTAATGTGTCAAGAATTTTCTATAACAGCTGACTACACTAGCCTAAAAATAGCCCCCTATTGAATCTGATCTAAAAATTGTCACTATTGTCACTGATCGAGACCAGTGCCAAACAAACTCGGAGCAGGAAACCTTTTTAATTTGTTACCTGTCCAGTGTTATCATTTCTAATTATCACCCTTTTGTTGGGTGGAGCTTGTATTAGTTTGGAAAGCGACCAGCAATGTTACTAATCTGAGATAATGAAAAACAGGTTAACAAGGTATGAGTTAGCCTTAAAGAAGTTAACAAAGAAGTGAACGTTTCGGCAAAGAGCCTTACTCAGCGAAGACACACATTAAACAGATATAAGAAATGAAAAATAAAAACTTAGCTGCGATGACATTCAAAGAGTCAATAAAAGAAAAAAAAATGAGAGCAGTGTGAGCTTGTATATGAATGAAGATACCTGGTGTTGCAAAACGATTAGGTGGTCAGCGCTAACACAACATAATTACCATGAGGTGCTAGAGTCCCATTTTCTTGGCCTAGTATATTCTCTAAAGTGACCTTCCTGTGTGTGTTTGTGCAATTCCGATGGCGTTAAAAGCCAGGTCATCGATGCACATAAGATCGCATCCATTGAAGCATCGGGAGAAAGGAAACTCTCTTGTGTAAATGCACAATAATGCTCTCTGTTATACGATCAGTTTATCATGTGAGGTTTATCATGAGAGGTTTAGCCTGTGAGATATATCATGTGAGGCTTCCAATTGGCAGGTTGAAAAGTGTTTGTAAATGGAGTGAACATTTTTTGTTGTTGTTCTAAGTTATGGCTACAATAAAAAACGAGAGCAATATTCACCCCTCCTGGCCTACAGTCCCAATTTGTCGACATTGCCAAGAAATCTGAAGAAAAGATTAGAGTGGTAAAAAATTATTTATTAAAATTTATCTAGCAATGAAGTTTTTAACTACTAGAAACAAAACAAAAGGTTAATTTAAAATTTATTCTAATAGCATTAAGTATGAAATCAACATAATTTCTTTAATTTTGATATTAAACAACATGTTTATATTGAAGCGTCAATTTTATATTTGTAACATCATTTATTTTAGTTTTTAAATAAACGTTACCTAAAGTAAACAAAATTTGTCAATATAGTAAAATAGATTTTACAATTTCATAACTATTTGAATGACACCCAATGTAAATTTAACAACCAAAAACAATGTAAAGCATCAAGTGTTACAACAGATTATGTTCAACTTTGTTTAGAGGAATAAATCAACTTATGTGATAGCGGCAGTAACGCTATTGTGATGAGATCAAGACGTCCAGACATGATTAAAAATATAGTTAAAATTAAAGTTTGTAACTGTAATATATACAATAATCTCACTAGAAGCTGATTTTAAAATTTGTCAACACCAAATACAACTTAATAAATGCTAGTAAATGTCAATTTAAAGGGATAGATGAGAATATTATTTTTTTCTAAAATCTATAATCATAGACACAAAATCAATAGGTTATATAGATATCCGGCATCCTTCCGTCTCGCGAGACGATGGTGCATCACCGTTGGGTTGGGTTGCATTTCCTAGGTTATCTATCTATCTATCTATCTATCTATCTATCTATCTATCTATCTATCTATCTATCTATCTATCTATCTATCTATCTATCTATCTATCTATCTATCTNTATATATATATATATATATATATATATATATATATATATATATATATATTGTGAAGCTCCTGGTTTTACTTTTAGGTTAATTGTCTCTATGTACTTGCACTCTAGTTCTCCATCTGCACATGATTGGTTACATTTTAAACACCAACTCAACGATTCAAGATCTACTACAATATCTCTTTATTTCATTTCCTTCTCTGATTACTATCATTCTCTACCTAAGGTTACATCTTTCAGTCCGTCTCTCCCTACGTGTGTGTCCGTACGTGTCTGTCCATGTGAGTCTCAGTCCGAGCGTTCCTCCATTCCAGGTTCCGCCCCCAGACTTCCAACCCCGACCGTCCGAAAGTCAACTGTCAATCATTTAGTACCATCCCTAGGTAAGACGGGGTGGGTAGGTTTGACGTAACCCGCAATGGTCACTAATCCCCCCTTTCCTCTGCTTTGATCCGTTCTCAATTGTCGGCTCCTTTCATCTAACTTACGGCCATGTATCTCGGTCTGCCCTACCTGACACCCGGGCTAGATTATTTGCCCGCCTGGCCAGCTCCCGTCTTCAAAGCCTCGTTCGCGGTTCCTATGTCCTTTGATTCCCAAGTTCGCACCTCTGGTCATCTGGACTCGCCCGTTAGTCCAGCGGCACCTCAAAGGCCAAACATATTCTGGCGCTCTAACCGCTCTAAATTCCTCACACACTCCCACTACTTACAAAATTTATGTCGCCCTCGACATTAAAGAACCCTCTCGGTGTATGTTTGTTTAAAATTGGCTTCGAGTGACTAAGACCCTCTGGCAAACTATTCAAAACAAATACACAAAGAGGCTATTGTGTTTCCCGCCAACACAACCTGCGCTCACCATCCTACATGACTCCATTTTTACCCCGCTGTACTGTCTCATCCAACTAAACGTGTGTCAGTCAAGTCCATGTCACAAGGTCAATATATCAACATTTTAAAAGCAACCATATAAATATGAAACATAAGCAGGGGAAAATTATGCAAAAAAGACTTGTCAAACATAATATGGATAAAATTCTCGTACACTTTTCAAAATACATCCAAATAATGCATGAGACACATACAAAATAAAATTACATAAATTTCTCAAAACATTTCCAAGTCATCAACTACGTACATCTATCTAATTCCCGATAAAATTGACATACATTGTTAAAGTCAGATAATTTCATCTGACGATAAAAATACACATAGACATTTCGTAATCATCAAATAATAGCAAAAAAAAAACAATATGGCAAAAATAATCAAGTCATGATTACTCGGTTCCAAAGCATAAGACAAACCAAGCACACATAGTAATGTCATCATAATGGAATAAAAGCATAACACAAACATAGTCATTTCATCAATTAAAAGCACACACAAAAAAAACAACCGAGTCCAAGCACAAGTCTTCTCATCTTTGTCACAAATCAACTCATATCATGAGACAACTCAAGCACAACAATTCAATACATCATTAACTTGTTCGTGTACCAGGATTACACAAACAAAACACAATTTGTCAATTAATCCTCATAAATCACTTAACTAAATTAACAAACCATAACTAAGCAATTCCTCATTCTCAAACTCAGTAAAAGCATAAATTACACAACAACAACAAAATATCAGTTTTCTCATAATCCTGGTTCATGTACCAGGCATTACACAAATAAAACACAATGTCAGATCATCATCCTAAATCAAATAATAGCATAATACAGCAAAACATTTTCAAGCGGTTCATTATGCTCAAAAATTCAAGTAACAGCATTACAATAACACACATATAAGCAGTTCATCATTAGCATGGTTCATGTAAACGCATACGTCAGCAAAATCCACACCAAAAATCAATTTCATAACTCTCCCAATTCTCCCAATGTAAGTCACTCGCCTTAGTCAGCCTAAAGCGCATGATGATAATAACACTGACCCTGTCAATGTAAACAGTAAAACAACAAGGTACACAAAAAAATGCACAGGTAAAGAAATCTTAATAATCTTTCTACTCAAAAGACAATCAAACATATGTACATCATAACATAATTATAAAAATCCCAAAAAGCAATGTTACTAAAACCTCAACTCGTCAAGTGGTAACTCATCCTCATAATTTCCACCTTTTTACCGACTCATCAATCGGATCAACTTTAAAACACGCACATATCTTAACCCCAAAAAATTGGTTTCACATCGGCAGAACCTTTATCGGCCGATTGTAAGCATGTTACTGCTAAATAACCTGCTTATAACAAATTAATTATTTACACAAGAATGACTTCAAAAATGTTTCTATCAGTACAACCGTACTTCCCGCAGATTGTAGCATCAACCTGCTCACAAGACACTTATAATTTCACATACACAAATCAAGGGGAAAAATTTTGCTTAATCATAACTTTTTTTCAACCTGTACAACCTTACGTCATCATCATAAAATTTCAAAAATTTTCCACACAAAACAAGAAAATTAAATTTAACCACAACATGCTAAGCCCAAGCATGTTACACATTTCGACAGCATTATAAAAAGAAAAATAATTGTACTTAACACACATAAATAATAAATTTTGCCTGACCTTACGCCGCCATAGCCATCTGACTCTCGTATGCCCTGGTAGACTTCTGGTATCTAAGGATTGTCAGCAAATTGTCTTTCAAGTCTTTTATCAGTTCTACAATCATACCATAGGAATTTGTCCCAAACATGAATGGAACGGTTCTCGGCTTGTGACATCGTGGCGATCTTCTCTTGCTTCTTCTGGGTTGACCTCCCCTTCTTGATGACACTGTATCTGACAGTTGGACGATGCGGTTGCCCAAGCAATTTTTCTGACGTGTTGTCAACCCGGTTAATATGTTTCTGCAGTGACAGACCGAGTATTGGATCATTCTGTCCCAAAGTGACCAATGTCACATTGCTTGTCCTGGTAACGCCAGGAGTGTCCACTAGGCTGTTAGCTAGGCCAATGACAGGCAAAACCCCGAGCTCCAAAGAGTTCTTCTGCAAACGTAGTTATTTTTTGTACGATGACACTCACGAATCACAACATGGAGTTGCCATGTCAGAGGACATTTCAAGATGTATAATGGCCCGTTGAATTACAAATGTCGCAGTTGTCGCTGGACACTGGTTGTCGTTATGGGACTCTCATCATCCCGTCTCGAGGCTTCTGCTGTCAGTGGCTCTTCTGACATCTACTCCGAGGTCGATTCTTACTCATTGTCAATTAGCTCCCGTTGGAACTGTCAGAACGTTTGATTACTGTTCGCATGAGAACGTTCTATGCGCTGACAGAAAGCAGACACTACGAAATTGGCACTAGATTTTGCGCAGTCAGACTTATCGCTGTACGTTGACTCGATGGGTTGCCTCCATCGTTGGTAATCTGTCTATCGGGAACACATCATACTGGTAGGTGACTTGGCGAACGAACTACATCATGTTTTCTGCTACATCCTCTGTGTTACGGTCTCTTTGGAAGCGTTGCCAATTACTTTGAAGACTTCAAGGCTTAACTACTCCTGGGAGACGCTCCAAGGTTGCATCCCACCGCTGGCCACCATTTGTGAAGCTCCTGGGTTTACTCTTAGGTTAATTGTCTCTATGTACTTGCACTCTAGTTCTCCATCTGCACATACTTGGTTACATTTTAAACACCAACTCAACGACTCAAGAACTACTCCAATATCTCTTTATTTCATTTCCTTCTTTGTTTACTATCATTCTCTACATAAGGTTACATCTTTCAGTCCGTCTCTCCCTACGTGTGTGTCGGTACGTGTCTGTCCATGTGAGTCTCAGTCCGAGCGTTCCTCCATTCCAGGCTCCGCCCCAAGACTCCCAACCCCAACCGTCCGAAAGTCAACTGTCAATCATCTTGTACCACCCCTAGGTAAGACAGGGTGGGTAGGTTTGACGCAACCCGCAATGGTCACTAATCCGCCCTTTCCTCTGCATTGACCCGTTCTCAATTGTGGGCTCTTTTCATCTAACTTACGGCCGTGTATCTCAGTCTGCCCAGACTGACACCCGGGCTAGATTATTTGCCCGCCTGGCCAGCTCCCGTCTTCAAAGCCTCGTTCGCGGTTCCTATGTCCTTTGATTCCCAAGTTCGCACCTCTGGTCATCTGGACTCGCCCGTTAGTCCAGCGGCACCTCAAAGGGCAAACATATTCTGGCGCTCTAGCCCCCCTAAATTCCTCACAATATATCTATCTATCTATCTATCTATATATATATATATATANATATGGTAAGTGAAAATTTGTAGAACTCGTGTTGATTAGGAGAAGACGATCATGACATATGAGAGAGGCTATTGTTATAAAATAATTGTTGATAAGATTTATGAAGGTGAGATGTATGTGAATTTTATGAAATAAAGAAGGCGTGGTACAACAATCGATTTATATCTAAGTGAGTGTCCTGATGAAATTTTCCTAATGACCTGACAGATAAATGTTACAACGTTTGATATTCATCTCATTGTACAGAACGCTGCTACCGTAAAGCGGTAGAAATACCTTTAAAAATATGACAGTATTATAGATAATACATTACAACGTTACCATCACTAAATAAAAAAGAGTTTTGGCTCATATTCTACAATGTTCCCGTTTGACATTTCTTTCTCATTGCCATATACCCCACGCAGTAATACATAAATTATGAAGCCAAATATTTTAGAAACCACATGACATTAGCTATGGACTGCGAACTATAAAGTCACTGACAAGTTCTAGCACTAATACAAACTCCACCCTAACATTGCCGTATCTCAAATATGATGACATTAAGGCTTTCAAAATTTATAAAAATGTTCTGTGTCCATTATTTTTGGTGATAGTCTCGATAGTGCCAATTTATAAGGTCAGTATATGACGGGGAGCTAATTTTGGTTTGTACTCGTCTCCCTACCAATCCTTTACTCAAACATCTGAATACTTTGCCATGCGGCTGACTTTGGTGTAGAACTTTTCCATTTCGTAACAAAGACGGACTTGGTAGTCTCCCGTAATGGGATATTTAAGGATTGCTTTGTTTCCACTAACCGCAATGTGGTCTATACCATTGTGTGTAGGCAATGCCCTTTTAAATACATCTGTGAGACCCCAAGATTATTATCTTTCCGTATCGCAGAGCATGTTCGTACGATTTTAACAAGATAAAAAGTGTCCTGTAACAACTCAATGTACCCGACCATATGGGTGTCGATGACTTTGCGGTCACTGTCATGGTCACAAGCACAAACACAACCAGGCAAGTCAGTGTGGAGAATAGCTTAATCCAGGAGTATTGGACTCTTGCACCACATGAGATAAATGTTGTGTTTGCGCTGACCACCTAGTCCTATTGCCACACCCACTCTCTCATTTCCCATATAGGCTATCACCTTTCTCTTCCTCCACTTCTTTCATTGACATTGGTCCTCACCGCAGCTAAGTATTTTTGTTTTCTTATGTCGATGCTCTTATTATCGGCGTTCTTATGTCGATGCTCTATATGTATGCCTTTTAATTATATACATTTGTTCGTCGAGGGAGGCTCTTTGCCAAAACGTTCGCTGTTTTGTTAAGTCCTGTCAGGCTAACTCATACCCTGTGTACTTGTTTCCATTTACAATCAATGAAGTTTAGGAACATAAAAATAAAATCGGAAAAAATCGGAAATAGAAGTCGTAAAGTAAATCAGCTTGGCAACTGTGACAACTCATCAAAATCACACACAAAAATAGAGCAACATTAAAGCATCGTTATAAGAACATCGAGATAAGAGCGCCGACATAAGAGCGCCGATATAAGAGTATCGACATAAGAACATCGACATAAGAGCGCCGACATTAGAACACAGACATAAGAACACAGCCATAAGAACATCGACATAAGAGCGCGACATAAGAAAGCAGACATGAGAACACCGAGATAAGAACACAGACATAAAAACACAAACATAAGAACATCGACATAAGCACACAGACATAAGAACACAAACATAAGAGCACAGACATAAGAACACATACATAAGAGCACAGACATAAGAGCACAGACATAAGATTACATACATAAGAACACAGACATAAGAGCACATACATAACACAGCCATAAGCGCACAGACATAAGAGTACAGACATAAGAACACAGCCATAAGAGCACAGACATAAGAGTACAGACATAAGAACACAGAATAAAAACACAGACATAAGAAAACAGCTATAAGAACACAGACTTAAGAACACAAATTTAAGAACACAGACATAAGAGCACAGACATAAGAACACAGACATAAGAGCACAGACATAAGAGTACAGACATAAGAGCACAGACATAAGAACACAGCCATAAGCGCACAGACATAAGAGTACAGACATAAGACCACAGCCATAAGAGCACAGACATAAGAGTACATACATAAGAACACAGACATAAGAACACAGACATAAGAAAACAGCTATAAGAACACAGAAATAAGAACACAAATATAAGAACACAGACATAAGAGCACAGACATAAGAACACAGACATAAGAGCACAGACATAAGAACACATACATAAGAGCACAGACATAAAAACATCAACATAAGAACGCAGACATAAGAACACAGACATAAGAACACATATATAAGAACAATGACATAAGAACACAGAATAAGAACACATACATAAGAGCACAGACATAAGAACACAGAATAAGAGCACAGACATAAGAGCACAGACATAAGAACACAGACATAAGAGCACAGACATAAGAACACAGACATAAGAGCACAGACATAAGAGCAAAGACATAAGAGCACAGACATAAGAGCAAAGACATAAGAGCATCGACATAAGAACATCGACATTAGAACGCAGACATAAGAACGCCGACATAAGAACGCCGACATAAGAGTATCGACATAAGAACGCCGAGATAAGAGCATCGACATAAGAACGCAGACATAAGAACGCTGAAATAAGAGCGCCGAATAGATGATAGATGAAACTTGAATAGATGATACTTATGAGAATATGATGCTTTAATTGGTTGCAATTTTTTAAGAATTAAAATAGAAAAGTCTGTTATTGACTTTTTCTTTTTTCTCATTTCAGATAAGAATAAATTAATCATTATGTTTAAAAGTCTTTTGAATATTAAGACTTGATGTTGATATAGAGTTATGATGTTAATGTTTATAATGATTGCCTATATGGATTGGATATATAATCATTGATGTACTGCTAACATGCATATTTTATGACTTAAGATATTTGATATTGTTATTTTTCACATATCATTGGTAATGTTAGGGCTTAGTTCTATTTGAACGTAGTATTATATATTGTCATGCCCATTTAATAGAACTAAGATTTTACATTTGTATTAGTTTTGTTAGATTTTTTTTTTCCAAATTGTACTGTTAAGTGTGACAATACAAGTACAAGTATTGTCAAAGAGTACGAGGGGGGGGGGAGTTTTGAGTTCCTCCCCAACTCAATTTTAGAACAGGACGCTGTCCTTGAGATGGAAAGAGTCAAGATGAACCATGGACAATTTAATATAATTAGTAACAGGTTAGCACGTCGAAGTTGGCCGAACGTTCTCGAAGGCATGCATGTCAGCGCGTGATAAACAGTTGGTACTCGCCAACTGACCAATCAAATGAGAACGATCCGCTGACCCACGCATTTCCAGGGATCCTTAAATACTGGACCCAAACCTTTCAGCAGTCTCTCTCTCTCAGAAGATTCGTAGTGCACCAGGTCTGAGGTGTGTTATTGATATGTCTATTGATATGATATTATTATCATTAGTTTAATAAGATATTCGATATTATTGTTTCAGCTAGTTAGTAGGAGAGTTAGTACTAGTAAGTTGTAGTAAGTTGTAAAGCCATTAGAGTGACAAGAAAGCACTAGGCTACAATCGCAGACAGGAGACATGCTGAGATCTGCAGTGAGGAATTGACTAGGTGACCTTGATCAACACGTGAGAACCCTTGCTGACGGTGAACATCCCTGCGAAGCAGCCGACTTGCCAATCATCCTGCACGGCTGACAGAGTGACCCCTTACTGACCACGGGACAGTACTGCGCTACGCCTGATTGGCCCAAGCTTAGCAGTAGCAGTCTAGCCAGTCCCTATGGCCATGCCCATTCCATGAGGGAAGTTGGGCATACTAATTAGCTATTTGTATTGTTGTTAACGTATGTACCTTTTGAGCTTCGTATGTTTATTTATTAATTTATCATGCATACATGTATATAAATGTATGAAATATTTTATCTCTGTTGTATACACAGAGGCGTTTGGTTATTATTTATTTGAAGAACATATAGTTATAAAGTAGCCAGTGGACATTTTAGACATCATACTCAACACCACTTACCTTTACGCACAG
>MUZC01004346.1:332985-335485 GCA_002072015.1 Radix auricularia | reverse complement strand
GTTTCACAAACACCCTAGGACCCGGGAAAAAATCCTTGCCTTCACATAGATTCGAAAGCATGACGCCAGTCGAACGCACTGCCAATAGACCACAATGACTCGCCGAGATTAATTACTATCGATATTTGATCTAAAACTAAATTTTGTTAAATAGTTAAGACTACAAGAAACTTGTGGCTTAGCATACGCCGCAGACTTACTTATTATTAATTGCAAAGAAAGTGACACAAAACTACAGCATTAGGAAATCAGAACAATGTGAATGAAAATGATGGCGAGGACATCGCTAGCGTATTGATAGTCTCAAGACAAACGCACTGCGGTTACCTCCCTGATCCCATGCTAAACAACCTATCAACTGTGATTGGCCAAACATGGCGAGGGTCAACAATGTACTCATAATATGTGGATAAGAACTAGCACCAACAGACATATTCAATGATTAAAAAAATGTTTTCGCTGCGGCTCGTCTTTATATGTTCTTTGAATTGTTTCTTGTCTTCACATGTACATTGAATTGTTTCTTGTCTTCACATGTTTATTGAATTGTTTCTTGTCTTCACATGTTTATTGAATTGTTTCTTGTCTTCACGTGTTTATTGAATTGTTTCTTGTCTTCACCTGTTTATTGAATTGTTTCTTGTCTTCACATGTTTATTGAATTGTTTCTTGTCTTCACATGTTTATTGAATTGATACTTGTCTTCACATGTTTATTGAATTGATACTTGTCTTCACATGTTTATTGAATTGATACTTGTCTTCACATGTTTATTGAATTGTTTCTTGTCTTCACATGTTTATTGAATTGTTTCTTGTCTTCACCTGTTTATTGAATTGTTTCTTGTCATCACATGTACATTGAATATGTCATTTACTTTACTTTTCTTTAACTCGTCATTTATTTTTTTTATTTCCTATCTTGACTTGCTAAATTAACACATATCAAAGACTTACTCCAACCCAGAGGTTCCGGTTTCTCGGCCTTGTCACCTAACAAGGTCACAGGCTCCGAGTTGAGTATCCGTGTTTGTGCTGAAGGCAGCCATGACCCCCGGCGATCATTGGTCAAATTAGATCAAAATTCACATTAAAAACAATTTTTTTAAAATAAAAATTAATTCGAAATAGGTAGAATTTCGACTTATGAAAGTTGGACTTAGAGAGGTCAGACTGTACAATTAAAAATTCAATGGCTAAACTTTTTTATCAGGTTTTAAATTTAAACATTCTGAAAAAAAAATCAAATCTAATGAGACCAGCAATATTAAAAAACAAACTTTCAACGATTTGAACAAAAATCGTAATAAAAATTACTAAATTAAAAATTACTCCAAATAAATTAAAATTTTTAATTTTATTTTTTATTTTCTCAAAATCGTTTTACTCTATGCCTCAGTTTTCTGCCTTGCCACTAACATTTTTATTAAAACAACTAAACTAATCTCAAAATTACAGTTTTGAAATTCAATGTAAAATTAGATAAAAAGAGCCTAAAGGCCGGCATGAGAAGATCTGTGAGAGATATGTTGAAAGTAAATTGTGATTTCACAAGGATGATAACGACAGGAAGTTGGAGTTGTCGCCACTTGTAACTATCAGTCGTCTAAAGAAATTAAGGCGGATTAACACCGTCATAAACGTGAAAATAATAAAGGAGCCCATTTCTGTCTCAGCGTCATATACCAAACCCGGTATTATTTAAATTATGAAGCATATTTTACAGACTATCCGCCATTAGCGATTAGCTGAGAAAGGTCAAATCAATGACAATTTTGAGGGATAGGACAAACACCTCCCAAACATGGGTGATACCTCAACTATTATGACATTAGAGCTTTGTAAAATGTCAAAGTTATAATGTTGCGAGATTGGTTAATGACAGTCTAAATTAGTGCTATTAGAGTCATCATGATGGTGAGAATGTTGCCTGGAGTTACTGAAGGCTAGGGGTGGTCAGCAGTAAAATACCAACAGAAGTCAATTCAAGATTTGGAATTTGTTCATAACCGTGACAAACGATTTGTAGACTTACTGAATTTGACATCAGTGTCTGTCATGGTGAACTATCTTACGTCTGTCACGGTGAACTTACATATGTCTGTTACTGTAAACTACCTTATGTCAGTCATGGTGAACAACCTTATGTCAGTCATTGGTGATATTCTTTATGTATGTCATGGTGATATTCTTTATGTCTGTGACTGTAAACTTCCTTATGTCTGTCATGGTGAACTTCCTTATGTCTGTCATGGTGAATTACATTATGTTAGTCAAGGCGAACTACCTTATGTCTGTCATGGTGATATTCTTTATGTCAGTCATGGTGAACTACCTTGTGTCAGTCATGGTGAACTACTTTATGTCTGTAATTGTGATATTCTTTATGTCTGTCATGTTGACATTCTTTATGTCTGTCATGGTGATATTCTTTATGTCTGTGACGGTAAACTTCCTTATGTCTGTCATGGTGATATTCTTTATGTCTGTGACGGTAAACT
>MUZC01004346.1:277985-327985 GCA_002072015.1 Radix auricularia | reverse complement strand
TCATAATTTGTGGTATCCTTGTACAAACATTGGTTTAAGTTCCTCATTTTGTGATAATTCAATAATTTTCTCATGTACTAGTATTGACTCATCTATGTCTTGGATCTGAGTTTGTCCTTGCGCAAAGGGGTTCAACACCCAGTCGGGAATATTCTAATCAAGAATGTCCTCAAATCTTTGGTTCAGTTCTGCATGAAAAGCCGCTAAGTGTTGACAGCAGGCAAACAAGTCTTCATTTCTCTTTGCAACTTCGAGAGATTTTGAATCTGAGAACATTCTCCTCACCCAAAGTTTTGGTTATACAAAAAAGTTTTTCAACAGAAAGGAAATATTATGATTTTAGTTTTGATTAAGTTTAATTGGTCACATTGTAGTTGCCAATTAGTTTCTTTAAATTTGGCTAACAAATATGTCGTTTGGGCTATGTGATTTTTTGAGATAATTAAATTTTGTCTAGAATTATTGTCATTGCCTTCAAGGAATTCCAGCACTTAATGAGAGAGCATAAAATCGATTTAAACATACACTTTTAGCTAACTAATGTTCTTCTTTGTGAAGTAGTGAAGGATTATAGTCATCATCATTTCCTAAAAAAAAAATTTAGCAAATAGTATCTCATTGAAAGCATTCCTTATGATTTTATTAACTGCTCCAATGATATAAACTATTGATCCATGCAAAACTTCACTAAAATTTTTGCAACTTAAGTATGTCAATGAATGACACAATGCAGTAAACATACATTTGGTACAGCTTGTTTTAAGTGTGCCAGAAAGCCTAGTACCTTCCTACCATTGCCGAAGCAACGTCAGTAGCAACATAAATGATACTACTCAAGGTATAGCTTTTTCATTGATAAAACTCTTTTAATTCAGTAAAGAACGCCTCACCTTTCGTGTCATTTACCAAAAATTTAGCAAACAACAGGTCTTGGCAAAATTGTTTTTCTTCTACAAAGTTTTACGTAAGATAAACGCAAAGCATCATTTCCTGGTAAAATGGACTCGACAATTGTAGATAATATTCAGAAGTCTTTTAGTACATGCACTAACATAAAGAATTTTCAACACACTAAATCATTTTGCTAATCGTTCTTTGGACTGAATTATTGCTCAGTGGAATTCTTTTTATGATGTCGAAAGCTGATTTGTGCAACACAGTGCTTATCACCTCAAAGAACAGCTGGTAAAATAAGTTCTTCCCCAATCATGTGGGGCTTTCCAGACTTTGCAATCAATATGGAAATAATATAAGACGCACGCAGTCTATCTCAAATAGTCATATTGCTTAGATGTTGTCCCCATGAGTTTTTGAAGTGATGGTGTTTTCAAATATGTGTCTAGGACTGCTTCTAAAAACGTTAAATATTTATCTTGTTTATTATCACTATGGATTTCATTTAAGTTCCTAAAGCTCGTAAGGCTTTATAGAATATTTTGAAATTGTTTGATCACATAGAAGACTAATTGGTAAAATACTATATCCTGGATTCTTGTAGACAGCATGTAGCAGCATAATTGCAATGTCCTATAAAACTATTTTTGCCATTCTGTCTCACACTGCACAATCTAAAACTTTAAAGATAAAAAAGGGGATTGCAGGTGAGATTTCTTTGTTTCAATAAACATTTTATAAGGGTTGGAAAGCGATTTTTTTAAATGTTAACTATAGCATTTTAAATTTTTTTGCAGAATATATATTAGAAAATATTATGAATTGTTATTTTGCTAACTCTCTAAAAGGCATTTGGTCAAATTTTGAATTTTAAAAAATCTTTTATCTTATCTTATCTATTACAGACGCTCCTTATGTATAGAATATTATTGTGCCCTACGTATATCTTTGGTTTGCAGCCTTGATTCATGTATTTAAAATCGTCCAATCATATCAAATGTTGTATCAATGTAAAGCTGGATTCTTCCTGCCTGGTATAAATATAATTTACAGATACATCACAATTTACCAAACCCTGCAATCATCGTCATTTCCGTTTAAAGATTGTATTTTTATGACCAACATATAAGGTATCCGCATTTCTCACGCATTAAACTTGACAAACCTTTCAATTAACCAAACATTTTGATTGGTTACAGCTGTTGGATTATCGTAGTTCTTTTTCTGTTTTTAAGTCAAAAAACTTTATTTTACTCTGGACCTAAAATTTTCTACAATATAGGTAAACGCATGCAACATTGGGGGCTTGTTAAATACACTTTCACGATGGCAGCAGGTGAAAAAATATATTTAAAATATCCCTTACTGGGCTCACATATAGTTTTTTTACTCACTCACTCATCACTAATTCTCCAACTTCTCGCAGCATAATGAGGGTACATAGCTAGTCTTTAATAATTGAATTGGGGAATACAATCAAAAACATTTACGCAAAAATGTATTATGGACCCTTAGCCCCAAAAGAGAGGCTTTTAAATAGAAACTTTGGATAAGATCCTTCAATCTATCAAGTAGAAATCCCTTAAACAAATGTTTATATAGCTCATATAAGCAAAAATTGACATTATGGGCCCCCGGTGCCCCTTTAGAGTTAAATGGACAAAAAAAGTAGCCAGTTACCATTCTGGAAGGGTATATAACAGTCTCAAAAATTTTCATGACGATCAAATCAATGGTTTAGTCCCCTATAAAGGACAAGCACACACACATACAGACATACTTTGATTTATATATATATATATATAGATTATAATGGGTTATGTAAGATCATAGCAGAGTTTAATGTTATTTGTGAATTCTATTTTAAGCAACATGTATTCAGATTTGGTTTCAAATAGTCATAGAAACTATTATCTTTTATTTGAAGTGTTGACATTCTAGACATTTTAACTAACAAAAAAAAAAACAACTATAAAGCTACACAATAAAAAAATAAGTTCTGAATTCTTTTGTTGACTTGACGGCAGAATGCACTATGACCCCTCGATTTCCTTGTCTATTCTCAAGGAGCCTTTCTTTTCCCTGGCAAAGTTTGATAATGTTTACAGTCACAAACAACAGGAAGTGCACTTTAAGAGATTATACACATATGTATATCAATATTTATAAACTTGATGGGCAAATATTTTAGCACGTTTTATTATCAAATATTTGATAAGTTTATTAAATGTAAATTAATTTAGCCTCATTTATACTTAAAAAATGCATGATGATGAATGAGAATGAACACAATAGAAGGTATAGTTATATATAGATTTTAACTTTATCAGAATTCCCCGTAATGAGTTACAATATTTGTATGCTTTTATAAGTAAGGTCAAGTTGTAACAGTTTAGAATAAAGAATAATAGAAAACAAAATAATTTAAAAAGACGTTAAATCAAGCATAAACAAACTCAAACGTCGTTTATATAAGGGAGTTAATTACAGAGTTGATGAGGAGAAATTTCGACACTTGATGTATCTCACTTTAAAACGATCAACGAACGTAAACATTAACCTATAGGGGACGTACATAAATGACGTCACGAGATTTTGCCCGTTTTTCTTTGCCCCATTACGTCATGCGTTGTCACAAAATCGTAGACCCCCCTCCAAAAATACGTCACAAAACTTTGACTCCCCCCTTTCTCCAACAACAACAAAAACAAAAATATTTTCTATTTGGAAATAAGTATGTTTCAAATCAATTATTTACTCTTTAAAGTATTTATTTAGCGTCGGTCTACATTGTAAAATTGTAACACGAGTGAAGCTATATGAAAGACATTAAATAAATTTTAAGCCAGTGATTCTCAAACTTTTTCGTATCAGACGACCGGCAAGAATTTTTCCATTTCACAGGTACCGTAGTGTTTTTTTCCCGTTTTGACATGATTTTCTCTGTACTGATTTGCGAGCGAAATGAACCCCTACACAGTTTAAATCCCTATAAGATTAAGTATGAATTCGGCTTGTTTTATTTATTACATTTTTTAAAATATGTTTAGTTGCCAGGGCATAGCAATATGGCTAACCAACAATGCAGCGGTAATGTGGGACATGGTGGCCGAGAGGTAGCGCTCTCGACTGTCATACTGATGGTCACGAGTTCGAATCCACACGAAAATGAGGATTTGCTCTCGGGACCTGAGGAGTCCCCGAGTCACCCAGCTCCGAATGGGTACCTAACTAGACAATAGTTAGGCGGCTGGGGTAATGCGTGGAACCCCCATAGCCGTGGCCTGTGACCGCTGCATCACTTGCCAACAGATCATCTCTCATGGTCTGTGGATGCAATTATCTTCTGCATAGATGGAGCGTCTGTATATCTAAGATATAAGATAAGATAGAACCATTTGATGTGATTAACCTTCGCGATTGAGCTTGCAAATGTGACTATTGATATTACGAGAATAATTGCATTATTTATAAACCTAGAATATTTAGATACAAGACAATTCCTCAAATAAATTTCGATCTTCTAATGACAGTTTTCAAAGGTTTTTTATCTAAAATTATCACATTGATATAATTTTTTTCTAAACATTATTAAGTATGCGAACATGGAAATTGCCAATACTGTACGAACCCCATATTTGTGCAGGAAAGTAGGGTGTCATCTTGTGTGTTGCAAGATACATTAATTTTTGCAAGTTTAGGACTAAAAAAATACTATGACATTATTAAAATATCCAATATTATCAAAACTTTTTACTCCGAAGCTCACAAATTTTTTGGGGGGTTTTTTCCAACTATTTTTTTAAAAAAAATTAAATACATTTTTTTAAAAAATCCATTAAATGACTGACGGGCATCCCGTAAGAAAGAGGTCGGCGAACAGGGGTAAATTACCTCATCTGGTGTCAAAAGGTTATTCTTGGGGATAATGCAGACTCATTTGGGACATATAACATCCACTACACTCCATTAGATATATTCAAATATGTCATGTGTACGTATAAGCTTGGAAAATATGCCCACTCTTGAACTGGTTCCTTCCAGAAAATGTTTTTTTTTAAATTTGTCATCTATGTAGATTTCTTTTTTACGTACTATACGAAGACAACTAAATCCAACCTGGTTTCATTTATATTGACACGAGTTACAATAACCCTAATCTGATTGTATCAAGTATCCTATCTGTAATATTTTAAACTAAAGCCTTTAAACTGAGTTCAGAAGAAAGTTCTTTTGTGCTCCTCTCGAATTGCGATGTCGAGAATTTGATGCATTCAATAAAGTTAATAAATACTTTTGACTAATTTTAAATGAACATATTTTTTATGTTTAGAATGGTCAGAGGCGTTTTACCAAAAACCAATAACCCCCCACCCACCCCCAAATGGATAGTCCGTGTCGTTTTGACTTAAATATCTATATGTAATCCTATTCAGTTCTTTTTTAGATACTTGTCCTGTTTGTAAAACTCGCCAGTTGCATCTTCGGGCGGGGGGAGATAACCGACAAAAAAAGTGTGCAGACTCCTGCCGCGAGTGAATCAAACAAAGCTGAGGGTTACATCACAAACACTTTGATGTCAACATCAAACGACGCAGGGTAACAATTTCGTATGTTCTCTTTTGGGTTCTCAAACTTAAGAATTATAATTATATTTAATTTTTATGTCTGATGGCCTATTGACCGGCACTTTGAGAAGTACCGATTTTAAACAAATTTTAAGTGACCAAATACTTCAGTAGAAGTTTTATTTAAAGTTACCCTTTCGATGTGACGTCACATTTCTTCAACCTCCCTACCTCCCCCACGCCCCGCATAGTCACTAAATTGAGACCCCCTTTCCCCCTAGGTGCGTTACGTCATTTATGGACGACCCATACCAACAGACTGAAAACCATCAGCAGAAGAAAAACATGAGCCTATTCCCACAGAGTGAGAACCAGCAGCAGAAGTAATACATGAGCCTATTCCCACAGACTGAGAACCAGCGGCAGAAGTAAGACATGAGCCTATTCCCACAGAGTGAGAACCAGCAGCAGAAGTAATACATGAGCCTATTCCCACAGACTGAGAACCAGCAGCAGAAGTAAAACATGAGCCTATTCCCACAGATTGAGAACCAGCAACATAAGTAAAACATGAGCCTATTCCCACAGACTGAGAACCAGCAGCAGAAATAAGACAACGTCATAAGTAACAGCTGTTTGGTGAGAGTCTCTTGCAACTTCTCGTTCACTTTTATGTTTGTAAACGAAATGGTTTTTCTGGAGAGAGATGAGCCGAAGGTGAAAATCTGGGCTACAGTGATGAGGTCAATTAGCAGAAATTTTACCACAAAGAAAAAAGGAAGTGCAAAAGGAAAAACATCAGTTAATTCACCACGACGGACGGTTATGTTGAGTTCTGCAAGCTTCGGTGTAATGTGCCACAATTAGGAATCAGAATGAAATCAGAAATGTCGTCAGTTAAAATGGCACGTCTGACAACCCCTAGCCTAAAGTTAGCTCATTGTCAAATTCTGACATTAAAATGGGCTATATTGGGACTGATTGAGACTATCATCAACAATGATGAAAACAGAAAATTTTAAAATTTTAAACAGCTCTAATGTCATCACAGTTGAGATACGGCCATGCTAGGGTGGAGCTTGTATTAATGCTTGAACCTGTCAGTTACTTGATAGTTCTCAGCCCATCGCTAATGTTGGGTGGTGTCTAAAAGGTAAAGCTTCATAATTTATGTATTGCTGACTGTGGGACATGGCGATGAGAAAGAAATGTCATACGGGAACATTGTAGAATATCAGACAAAACTCTTTTTTTTCAGTGATGGTAAAGTTGTAATGTATTATCTATAACACTATCATATTTTTCCGTAATACCAATTCGCGGTAGCAGCCATCTGTACATTTACACGAATATCAAACGTTGTAACATGTATCTGTCAGGTCATTAGGATATTTTCATCGCGACACTCCCTCAAACATAAATCGATTGTTGCACCACGCCTTCTTTATTTCATAAACTTCAGATACATCTCGCCATCATAAATCTTACCAACCAGACTTTTATAACAACAGTCTCTCTCACATTAGTGTTTTTGTCGTCGACGAAAACTAAAACTAAAACCTTCGTTAACGAATATGTTTACTTTTTCGTTAACGAAGACTAAAATTAAAACTACAATTAGCAGCAAGACTAAAACTAGACAAAAACTAAATCTGGTAGACAAAAGACTGAATAAAAACTGAAACTAAAACACCCCAACAAAATAAAAAATAAAATCCCCATTTATCGTTCTTTTCCGGTACTGCTGACTCAGGGCGAATCTATTCTAACACATTATTGTGATCTAATTTCTTTGATGAGTGTGCATGCGCATCAACTGGGAGATAATATTAGTCATCAAAATAATGCAATTAATTACCGTTGAAAGTTGACAATGACAACAGCAGGAACTGGTGTTGGTGGAGTAAGTGTACGCCTAAAATCGAGTGATGTTTGGAATTATTTTACGTTCCGTATAGATTTAAACAAAACTGAATGTTTGGTGACTAATGATGGTAAGAAATGTTAAAGACTGCTATTGGAAGGAATCCCTCAAATCTAAAAAGGCATTTAAAAGCTTGCCACAAGAAATAAAATGATGCCATGGAAGAGAAAGAGAAGACTAAAGTAGCTGCAACACCCAGTAAATCAACACCAAGTCGTATGCCTGCTTAAGATCGAAGAACACCGCAACCATGTGGTTCTTCATCTGGAGTTCGTTTGTCAGGGTCTGAATTAAGCGTAGTGCTTGGTCCATCGGGTTGCGTCCATTGCGGAACTCACCCTGTGTTTTCGGAATGCTTTTGGTCTTTTCGTGGTATAAATAAGGCCGTGCGCTCACTAACCGTTAAGCCACCTTCCCCACACACGCCGCAAGGGAAATGGGCCGGTAGCTGGACGGGTGTTCGCTGTAGTCAATAGCACTTCTCACGCTACCAAGATAGAGAGCTCTTAGTAGTTTTGCGTCTGCACCCCAACTAGTGCTAGCTAGCTTCCTCACCAGGGACAATTTAGCTGTTGTTTTGGCGCATAATTCACGCACATGGTTATGCATCTGTAGTTTCTGGTCCAGCTTTATACCCAGGTACGTTGGTGTCCGATCCCAATGTAACCTCTTTCCGCAGATCTAAAGCAATACCTCATGCTTCAGAGCATCCCGTCCATTAGTGAAAATGGAATGGACCATTTTTTTTCACTATTGACTTCTAGGCGCCAATGGTTGGCGTAATTTTCATTACCATTAAGATCGTTCTGCAACCCGTTCTGCAGTGTTGCAACGTCTTTTCCTGAGCTCCATAACACCAGATCGTCATCAAACATGGGAAGCGAGAATGTCTTGTAGATGGTGAACGTAGGCTAAGAACAAAGTACAGCTGAGCGCTGAACCCTGTGGGAGTCCATCTTACAGTCGTGCCTCACTTGATAGCGCTTCTCCTAGCCGTGTCTTAATCGTTCGGTCCGTGAGGAACGATTTTATCCAGCTGTACGTTTTAGCAGTGACACCTAACTGCTGCAGCTTGTAGGCCCAACATTTTTTTTTCTAAAATGGGCTACATAAATCTAAATCAACACTCATTCTCGAATCTTCCGAGTATGTAGAAGCTTGAGATTTTGGGAAATTGTTGAGTACACCCCCACGATGATAAGAGGAACAAAATATTAAATCCTCTCTCACTAGGGGGACGATTGCTTAAATATAGGTTTTTCTCATAAAGAGCATTGCGATAAGGAAATATTTTTCAATAACTGAAATCCTAATTTACCGCAGCAAGGCGCGTGTAAATTGCTAGTATATATATATATATATATATNTATATATATTTTATTTATTTATTTATTTAATTATAATTTTCTAATTTTTTGCTGTCTAATCCATTACTGTATAAAAAATTAAAGTTATCTTCCAGAAAACTTATCTCCCCTTAGTACATTCATCTTCCCCTGTTTTCAAATTTGTCATTTCACAGTTTAATTGCCACACGTCTCTATATAATGTTTTGATTTTGTGTCTATGATTATAGATTTAAGAAAAACAATTTTTAAATATCCTTTTGAATTGACATTACTAGCATTTATTAAGTTGTATTTGGTTTTGAAATAAATCAAAATCAGCTACTAGTGAGATTAGTTTTATATATTACAGTTACAAACTTTAATTTTAACTATATTTTTAATCATGTCTGGACGTCTTGATCTCATCACAATAGCTGTAATGCCGCTATCACATAGGTTGATTTATTCATCTAAACAAAGTTTAACATAATCTGTTGTAACACTTGATGCTATACATTGTTTTTGGTTGTTAAATTTACATTGGATGTCATTCAAATAGATATGAAATTGTAATTTATATTTTAATATATTGATAAAATTTGTTTAGATAAGAAACGTTTAATTAAAAACTAAAATAAATGATGTCACAACTAAAAAATTGACTCTTCATTATACACATGTTGTTTAATATAAAAAATGAAAGACATTATGTTGACTTCATACTTAATGCTTTTAGAATCAATTTTAAATTCAACATTTATTTTGTTTCTTGTAGTTAAAAACCTTATTGGTAGAAAAATTTTATTACATAATTTTTAACACTCTAATTTTCTCTTCAGATTTCTTGGCAATGTCCACAAATTGGGACTGCAGGACAGGATGGGTTAACAATGCTCTCGGTTTTTATTGTCACCATAACTTAGAACTACAACAAAAATATTCACTCCATTTACAAACACCTTTCAACCTGCCAATAGGAAGCCTGACATGCTAAACCTCACATAATAAACCTATCATGCTAAACCTCACATAATAAACCTCTCATGCTAAACCTCACATAATAAACCTCTCATGCTAAACCTCATATAATAAACCTCACATGCTAAACCTCATATAATAAACCTCTCATGCTAAACCTCACATGATAAACCTCTAATGCTCAACCTCACATGCTAAACCTCATATATTAAACCTCTCATGCTAAACCTATCATAATAAACCTCTCATGCTAAACCTCACATGATAAACCTCTAATGCTCAACCTCACATGATAAGCCTCACATGAGTAACTTTTAGTATATCTTTAGCAGAGCATTATTGTGCGTTTATACAAGACAGTGTCCTTTCCCCAATGCTTCAATAGATGCGACAATACCTGCGTCAATGACCTTGCTGTAAACGCCATCGTCTCCTGCACAATCACATCCAGAAGTTCAGTTTAGAGAATAGACTAGGCCAAGAGAAGGTAACTCTAGCAGCTCATGGTGTGAATGTTGTGTTAGAGCTGTCCACTCAAACGTTTTGCCACACCAAGTCTCTTCATTCTTATAAAAGCTTTTTTCTTTCATTGACTCTTAGAATTTCATCGCAGTAAAGATTTTTATTTTTCATTACTTTATATTCGTTTTCTGTGTTTCTTGTTTCACTTCTTTTTAACTTCTTTTGGCTAACTAAAATCTGATTTTTTATATTAACTAAGATTGGTAACATTGCTGGTCGTTTTCGAAATTTAATACAAGCTCCGCACAACCACTAGGAGAAGATTAAAAATAATGACATTAGAGATGTGAAATATTAAAAAGGTTTCCTGCTCCAAATTTGTTTGGCTAAGGTCTTGATCAGTGACAATAGTGACCATGTTTAGGTCAGTGTCAGTAGGGGTTTATTTTTAAGCTGATGTCGTCAAGTGTTATTGATTAACTCATGATATATTATCTTTTCTTCTATCTATCTATCTATCTATCTATCTATCTATCTATCTATCTATCTATCTATCTATCTATCTATCTATCTATCTATCTATCTTTCTATCTGTCTGTCTGTCTGTCTGTCTGTCTGTCTATCTATCTATCTATCTATCTATCTATCTATCTATCTATCTATCTATCTATCTATCTTTCTATCTGTCTGTCTGTCTGTCTGTATGTCTGTCTGTCTGTCTATCTATCTATCCATCTATTTATCTATCTATCTATCTATTCATCCATCCATCCATCTATCTTTCTATTAATCAATATATTTATCTACTTATCCATCTATGTGTCTGTTATCTATATATCTGTCCGTTTTCCTATCGATATATTTATTCATTTAAATAGTTAGTAAGCATCTACCTATACATTTGCATATAATAATAATAAATAATAATAATAAAATGATAATTTATATAGCGCTGTATCCCAGCAAGGAGCCAGGCTCACAGCGCTTTACATGGAAATAACAATACACATATCAATAAAAAGAAACATTCATAACATACTAACTAAATAAATGACATTACGTTATACTCAATACATCAGCTACGTTAATCATTTAAAGAAATGTTATTTAATTAATTTTGAAAATAAATTTTAAAAAGATGTGTCTTAAGTGCAGTCTTGAATGACTTAGCAGTTACCTTTTTTCTCTTTGTCACTAGTAAAAACATGTAGCTAATAACTGTCAATTTATTAAAATATCTGCAAATGGAATGTGTGTCGCTGTTGTCATTGAGTACGGAGATGAATATGAGATGGGGGTTGGGTGGTAGACGAATTACCAACTTGTTCTTGGGATAACACAAGAAATTTGGCAGCAATGAAACGAGTCGAAAACAAGAAAAACTATGAGAATTTGATAATAAAGATAATTTCTTTCTTATAAATGTGATCATAAAAATAAAATAAAAAATCTGACACTTAAGTATATGTCATGGAATCAATTTTTTTTAGATGTACATTTTATTTTAGTTTTGAAAAATTGCACAAATGGATTTTTGAAATTTAAGATTTAGAATTGGATATTCACAAAGAGCTTATAGGTAACAAACTTACAAAAGTCAATCAGACATATAAATCTACGGTGTTGAAATCATGAAGTGATAAAAAGGATAACCGATCGCTATTTACATTATTAAATTGACAACACGATTAACTTTATAACTTTTATCGACACACTTTACACATTCGACCGTCTTCTTCAGAAAGTAGTTTTTAAAAAATACCTTTTTGTATCAAAATAATTGAAAAAACAACAAATATTTTATCTACAATTTAAAGAAAAACCGATGACACAGATCATTTCTTAATTCCTAGCTGTAATATTAGCTGTTTGAACATTATAAAAAAAAAACACCAAAAAAACTAGTGTACTTTTTTGGTCAAAAATGTGTAAGTGCTCTGTAAAAATAAAGAAAGTATAAGAATTTTTTAAACTGAACTTAATATTATTGATTTATTTTCTCTATTGCTCAGTTCTAGCATTACAACAGTGAGAGTATTGTGTTAATCTAGTGACACCTATTGGCACTCCGTACCTACGTCGTTACATTAGAGATCGTTAGATTTTATTGTTAATTTAAGTGAAACTTGTTATTTGTGCATGGATTTTGAATATTTCTAATACCGTCTGTTTTAAGCTCAAAAGAATCTAAATAATACTTTTTAAAAAAAATCTAATTTCAATATCTATTTCTTAATAACATTAACGAACACATGTATGATTTTGTATGTCAGAAATTAAAACAATAAAATACATAATAAAGGTTTTTGTGGCCTAAACTAATTATTGACTAATTGTACAAAATTTTTAGTCATGTTTTATTTTTAAAATTTCCATCAACGCCTGGCAATGTATAATGAATGGAATGCGGTCATCATACCACGTGATACACGTGGTCCTTAAATACCCCCCCAAATGTTATCATCATTCTGTGTTTCTTTGATTGTCATTCGATGGTCATTCATTGCTCTACAACATATGGAAATGTGAGGCTCTTCGATCAAATAGTGCGTGAAGTTTGTTTCACATTCAAAGTTTTATAGTTGTTGGTGACGTCATGGCTCAGCTCTCTCTTTTCTTGGCTGCGTTCCTCATATCTGTAGCACGTAAGAAACATTTATATTTTCATGTCAAGTAGTTTTATTATAATTTAACTATGGAGTATAAAGTAAGACTAATTTTAGACCATATTATCTATGAATTATAAAGTTCAACTCATATCTATAAATGTTGATAAACAATTATATTTTAATACAAGTAGTCGTATAACAATGTAACTATGGAGTATAAAATTAGTCTGCTAACGATTACATGTGAGAAGAATTTGTATTTTAATATAATGTAGTTTTATACCATAATATTATTGAATTATAAAGTACAACTCATATCTATAATTTGTGAGAAAATGTATATTTTATTATCATGTAGTCTTATACCATATCGTCTATGAATTATAAAGTACAACTCATGAATATGACTTGTAAGGAACAATTATATTTTAATATACTTATTCTTATAGCATAGTAGCTATGCGTATATTTAGACTAATATCTATTAGATTTGAGAATCATTTATATTTTAATATCATGTAGTTTTATAAGATAGTATTTAGATATTTTAAAGTAAAATTCTTATAAATAACTTGTTAGAAATATTTATATTTTAATATCAAGTATTCGAACAGGTAACCCAAATCTGAGCATTCGATTAATCGAAGGAGATTTGTTCGAACGCAATATTGTATTGGCGAATGAAGATTACATAAAGATTTATTTTATTTTTAAGGGTGACCACTGTCCTCTAATCTAACCAAATAATCTAAAGCAGAATGTGAAATTTGTCAAAATTCACATAGGAAAATTAAATCCTTGTCAAATCAAATGTCTTTAAAATCACATTAAATGACAAGAAGGCGATGCCCCAAACTTAAATCCATCAAATATGAATCGTACTGGCGTTAATACTCTGATAGCATTTGTCTTGTCTAATCTAAACAGATGCTCCTTCTACACCGAAGATTAATGCGTCCGCGGGCAACGGCTATGAGGTTTCAACGGATAACCCAATCGACTTCATTTCCAAACATAGTGTTGGGTACTCCTCCCAAGTTCTACTCACGAGTAGAATCTCACAACGAAAAAAAGCCAGGGTTTGAAATCACTACACATTCATAACACATTACTATAATACATCATGGAAAAATTGGCTTAAATGCATGAAAAAAACATAATATACCCAACATCACATTCATATTACCTTCATATAATACATCATGGAAAAATAGACTTAATACATGAAAACAACATAAAATACCCAAGAGACGAAAAATGCAACACCAGTTTTGTTATACTATAACGATTTCTCTACCCGAACTACAAAGTCTAAAAATAAATCATTTAAGCAGCAATAACAAAAAAAAAGTAAACCTGTGAAGTCTTACATGTATCTAATTATGAAACAAGTAATAAACAATTCTGCCTATAATATATACATACATCGTACATCATATATATACAAGATCTCATGGAAAAAAACAAGAAACAACATATTTTTACAACTTAGGAACACCAACCAAAAAAACTTATAGCGTATGTCCAACTCATGGGACATTTTAAGGAGCAATCACTGCTCTCAACAATTTACTTTCAGGGACCTGTGCTATTGATATCTCTTATCTCACTATAGCAACAGTCCTATATGGATATAAACACATCCCACCGCTCCTGTTACACAGGAGCTTGGTTAATTGTATAACAAAAACTGCCCATCACTCCTGCTGCACAGGACGTAGTAAATTATATATCAAAACGGCTTATGTCCCCTGCCATACAGGTCTGAATAAACCTCTAGTACATGATCATCATCATACATGGCATAGCACACGTCTTCATTGTTTAATAATCAAAACAAACATAATCATAATATGAACATTCAATAGTACTATATTACTTGGTATACACAAGTTGCTCTAACTGACTCTAATGGTTCCTCATATAAATTATTACGATATGTATTCCAGGATTGACTCCAGCATGAGGTAATCTTACAGGGATGACCACTTATTCAACTGTAACATTTCATCATTATTGTATTTAACCCATTACAATCACTTATATCACAATCTTGTGCATCTAATAACACAAACTGTCTATTGAGATAACTTATCTATCTATAACTATCTATCTATACCCACAGTTATCTTCATAACATAACCATCATCATATACTTCATAATGGTCATAAAAAGTCGTCATAAACCATATTTCAGCAACCTCATAATCTCATGGAACTATCAACATGAAAATCTATCATTAATATATCCTGAGCTCTCCAGGACACACAAGACCGTCCTATCTCTATCGCTCTTCGTAACCCGACTGGAACGTAACCCTGTCCTTTTTTTGTCAGTCAGGGTCTTTTGATTTCTAGCCCATCTTGACCACACAGTATCACTGTCCAAGTCGCTATGAAACCCCGGATTTGACCAGCAGTGACTTTGGAGATCATAACCATGTCCTGTGTCCTCCTTTATCTCCTGGTCGCCGTAGTTCGACCGAATTTTGACTAATCACTGATCAAAACTCAACTGCCTACTTTACTCATTGTCGAGATAAAAAGTCTGCAATAATATTATCTTCACCTTTAATGTAGTCAATGATAAAATTTTACTCTTGTAAAATCAACGCCCATCTGGCAATGCGTGAATTTTCAAATTTAGTCGTATTTATGTATTTTAAAGCTTGGTGATCACACTGGAGCGTGAATCTTGCATCCATTAATAGTATGATAATTTCTGATTTCCCCATACTATGGCCAAGCATTCCCTCTCAATTGTTGAATATGTCGTCTCCTTATCCATTAATTTACGACTGATATATTTAACTGGATGGAGTATGTTGTCTCTCTTCTGCATCAAACACGCCCCTAATCCCGTCATCGAAGCATCCGTGCGAACTATGAACTTATCCTCAAGGTTAGGGAGAATATAAAATAGTGTTATTTGTTAAATAGTTTTGAATTGTATCCAATGCTTGTTGGCATTCGTCAGTCCAACATATATTATTCGGTCTACCTTTCTTAGTTAGGTCTGTCAATGGTGCTGTTAACGTTAAAAAAATTAGGTATAAATCTATTATAGTATGAGATCAAGCCAACTAGTCCTCTTACTTGTCACTTATTTTTGGGATGTTCTATTTTATATACTTTATTTATAATGATCAGGTCCGGTTTTAAGAGACCTGCCCCAATTCGATGCCCCAGAATTTCGATAGACTCTTTCCCTATCTCCATCTTAGATTGTCTAATTGTGAACCAAGTCTTTCTACGGATTTCTAAAACCTCTCTAATAATTGTTATGTGTTTTTCCCAGTCGTCTATGTATATACAAATATCGTCAAAATAAGTAGCTAGCTGTTTATTCCTTGGAATAACTTACTGACAATTTTATTAAACGTCGCTGGAGCGGTCGCAAACCCAAATGGCATAAAATTGAAATGGTACAACCCATCAGGGCCCTTAAAAGCTGTGTATTCTTTGCTTTTTCTCTTCAAGGGGTATTTGCCAATACCCCTTTGTCAAGTGTAATTTCGTAAAATATTTGGCTTTATTCATGTGCTCCAGGAGTTTATCTAGGTTTGGTATTACCTCTGCTACTTTTTTTGTTATTGCGTTCAACTTCCGATAATCTACCCAAGTCCGAATCGACCCATCTTTCTTTTTAATTAGTACTAAAGGGGAGCAATACGGTGACCGTGATTCTTCTATTATTCCCAGTCCCAACATCATCTCTATTTCCTTTTTTAGGTTTTGTATCATATGGACAGGTATTGGATAGGGCCTTAAGGTAATAGGTTTAGGATCTAGTAGCTCTATTTTATACGTACCCGCCGATGCTTTCCCGGGAATGTCTGAAATAATGTCTTTATATTCTTGCATCAACTCATCAATTTGATTTTTTCTGCATCTCGGTAAGTTCATTAATAATGTTGGTGCCTGAATTATCTTTGATATTGATCACCGGAATGGTCTCAACGTCCTCACTATTTATAGCTTTTGTTTCTTCTTCATTTATCACTGTGGCACTCGCACCATTTATTTCATGTTTACTTTTGTCTGCTAACGATACTTCCGACTCTCTGTTATCACGGTTAGTTGGTTAGTTTCTACAACCTTTGAAATTCTGTTAAGGTGATAAATAAACTTTACGCTGACGTCCCTTCTCAATTTCTACATTAAATTTCGATAATTTTTTCGTGACCGTGAATACACCTTCTGAATACAGAGCGAGTTTATTTCCTTTTTGGGGGGTTTCAACACAAGTACTTTGTCACCAATTTGGATATCTTTAACTATAGTCTTTTGGTCATTATATATTTTATACTTAATCGTCCTTTCTTTTGCGATTGTTTGTGTTTTTGTTATGCCTGACTTTATTCTATTTTTAAGGTCAATTATATAGTCATAAATGGTTTGATCATTCTCTGTCTAATTGTCATACGTGAGTATGTTTCTTAAAATTGACATGTGTCCTCTACCCTTTCTACCGAACATGAGTTCATATGGGGACATTGTTGTTGTCTCGTTTGGCACATTTTCGATAGGCAAACAGAATTGCCGGTAAAAATCTATCCCAATTGTTGGGTTCCTCACATGCCACTTTTCTTAACATGCTTTTCAAGGGGCAATTTAGTCTTTCTACCATCCCGTTAGATTGCGGGTGGTAAATAGAAGAGTGACTAGATTTTATATTTAACAGTTCACACACTTGTTTGTACATATCGGAGGAGAATTGGGGCCCATTATCTGATAGGAATCCGATTCTAGAGAATATTGTTAATAGAGCCTCATAAACATTTTGTGTTGTTATTTTTTTAACGGAATAGGCTCAGGCCAACGCGTAGCCATATCTACCAATGTGAGAATATATATATCCCTATTGTCCCTTAATTGTAATGGCCCTATAATGTCAACTGCCACTTTCTGAAAGGGTGTTGCAATCACTTCCATTTGACCTAATTGTATGGGTTTTATGCTCCCTTGTGTACGTGCTTTTTGACTAATAGACCATGACTTAATGAATTCTTTGATATCTCTGCTCATCTGTGGCCAGAAATGCTGTCAAAAAACTCTATATTTGGTTCTTCTGACCGACATGTGTCCAGCCAATGCTGTTGTATGCGCTGTTTCTATGACTAATCGTTGGTATGGTTTTGGAATCACTACCTTTCTTTCTACTCGGTTATCTATAGTCTACGTAAATTTTCTGTAAAGTATGTTACTTTTTACTTGAAACGTTACTATCCCTTGCTTGGTGCTTTCAATCGTCTGACTGTTAGCTTTTTTTCCATAGTAAAGATAGCCCCTTATCTTTGGCCTGCTCTTCAGCTAAATTAAAGTGTTTTAATATTTTTGGTATTGTTGTAATCGAAGTCTTCATTTCTGATATTCTCCTTTATCCCGTTTCATTTGGGCCCTGGTAACAACATTACCTTGATGGCATACTATGTCCTTTTCTGCTCTCACGTTTCAAAAAGCGCTGCCAGAAACTTCCCGCTGAGATAAGGTGTTTTAATGGCAGTTTTGAACGTTTTTATTGTACCATCAATCATTTTTACTGTAAAGTTTTGGTCGGTATAGTTCTGTCTATGCACTAAGCTCTTCATACGCCCTACGATTGTACACCCCGCGTCCCTAAGTAAAGAAGCTTCCTTCCCTAGCAACAAGCATTTTTCAGCCTTTAATGTATCCGTCGATTTGTTAAAAAGGTCTTCCATACTCCCAACCCAGTGTTTCGCGAGCCTGCCCCTCTTCTCGGTTTAGTCACCATTCCTGGCTTTAATTATTTTGATAATTAGTTCCATATCCCCTTTTCTGCATAAATCTGGATAGCGATTCTCATTTTTCTAGTGACAATTGGGCATTAAGTGACCCCTCCTACCACTTTTAAAGCACGGCCCCATTATTCGGCCCTCTATGGAACGACTTCTAGCCTTTACTCTATATTCTCCTCTTTGCTCTGACACACCCCCTACCAGTGGCAGTGTATTATCTTTTCTGGTTAAGTGCTTTTCCCCTGATGATTTAATGTGGTCGATTTGCGTCAGTATCTCTTCGCATGTGGGGGCATTATTTATTAATATGCATTTGACGGCATCTCCCTTCATATTTAAATATAATTTATTCCTACAAACCAAATCTCTCTAACCCTCAAAAGTTCTCTCCGTCGTGCACTTGACACCGATTGTCTAACGTTCTAACTAATTTTGAGTGAAAAATTGAACTATCCCTTAACCCGACGCTGGGTCGTTGGGGCACCATTTTGCGCTGCGCACTAACTCATGTCAAGTGTCACGGTTCTGAGCTGCCTTCTTAGAATCGCTAAATGAAAGGCTGGTCCACACTTTGATGTTGTCCTCCCAACTCTTCCTTGGTCTGCCTCTTTTCCTTTTTCCCTGGACTGTGCCTTGCAATATCGTCTTTGAGAGACCTCCAGATCTTGACATGTGTCCGTACCATCGTAGTTTCCTCTTTTTAATTGAGGTGAGAAGGTCCTTGTAAGGGCCAATGACAGCACTTATTTTGTTGCGGACCGCTTCGTTCGTGATGTGCGCCGTGTAGGAGATGTTTAATACCTTTTGAAAACATCTCATCTCAAGCGCACTAATTCTTTTTTGGAGGTCTGCGGTGAGCGTCCAAGCCTCACAACCATAGAGGAAGACTGACATCGCCAAAGAGCGCATTAGAAGAATCTTTGATCTCAGGGAGAGCTTCTTGCTTTGCCAGATGTTTTTCAGTTGCTTAGTGCTGCAGTTGTTTGGGCCGTTCTGGCAAGAATTTCTGGCTTTGAGCCTTCATCTGATATTACAGCCCCTAGATATTTGAAGGTAGGGACCTCCTCGAGTTTTTGACTGTTTATCCGTATTTCACTTGTGAAATTCTTGTTTGCCATGACCTTGGTCTTTTCTGCATTAATTTTGATGCCATAGGCCTTGGACGTCTTCTCTAGCTTTGCAAGGAATTCTTTTAGTTCGTCCTCGCTGCCAGCTAGGCCGTCTATGTCATCGGCGAAGCGTAAGTTAGTTATAATCCTTTCTCCGATGCTGACCGTTCCGACATGGTTTTCGAGCACATCAGTCATAATTCTTTCTAGGAAGAGGTTGAAGAGGATGGGGAGAGTTAACACCCTTGTCTGACACCAACAGTGGTATTGAACCAATCTCCCAGCTTGCTGTTGTAGAGTATTGCGCTGGATGCTCTGTTGTATAGGTTCTTGATCACAGTAATGAGGTTGGCGTTAATATTGTACTTGTGCATGTTTGCCCACAGTGCTGCATGCCACACTCTGTCAAACGCCTTTTTGAAGTCTATGAATACATGAAAGAGGTCCCTCTGGTGTTGCAGATGTTTTTCACAGAGCACTGGCAAGTTGAAGATCTGCTCTGTTGTGCTCCTTCCTGCTCCGAAGCCTGCTTGTTCTTCTGCAATGATCTGCTCTGGGATGTTGTCTGCTCCAGCCGATTTCCCCCTTTTCAGCTTTCGCACAGCAAGCTCCACCTCATCACGGATAATGTAATGCATGTCCATGCTAGATGACGTTGGGCAATTGAGCACTGATTCGTCGCCCTTTGAGTCTTCATTGTATAGCTCAGAACAGTATTCGGTCCATCTTTTTATTATTTCTTGTTCTTCTGTAATACATTTCTCAGATTTATCTTGAGCTGTTGAGATGCGACCTTGCTTGGTGGATGTCAGATCTTTGACAATCTTGTAAGCCTTTTTTGAGTTATTTCTCTGTAGATTATCATCGATGTCTGAGCATTGTTGTTCTATCCAGTTTGTTTTTGCTTTATTCATTTCTTTCCTGATCTTTTTGTTGATTGTTCTGTATTTGATTGCTCCTTCTGCAGTATTTTTAACGTTCTTAAGTTTTCTTCTTTCATCCCACATCTCTAGGATATAAGTGGAGACCCATGTTTTTTTATGGCATGTTTTTTGCCAAGTATATCTTTTGCTGTCTCAATTATTGTGGTATTGAAGGTATCAGTGATTAGATCTATGTCCATATCCTTTTCCGATTCACAAAGTGTGGTCAGTGGAGCAAATTTCCCTCCAATTTTTGCCCTGAACGCCTCTACGATTACTGGATCTTAAAGTTTTTCAAGGTCGAAGCGTAATCGCGTATTGCTTTGTTTTGCTATCCTTTTCAGGTGTAGATGGAAAGTGATCAGCACCAGGTTATGGTCACTGCCGATATCCGCTCCAGGGAAGCTTCTAGTATTAGCTGCTTTAATGCATGATTTAAATCGTCTTTTGACCAGTATGTAGTCTATTTGGTTACTATGTTCCCCGCCTAAGCTGTGCCAAGTCCATATTCTGTATTTTTTATGTTGACTAATTGTGTTAGCTAGAAGGAGGTTGTTGTATCGTGCAAACTCGAGGAGTCGAAGCCCTCTATCGTTGGTCAGGTCATTGCAAGAGTGTCCGCAAGTATCTGCCCAGTTGGTACATACATCTACTCCAATCTTCGCATTCCAGTCACCTTGGGCGACGATAATATATTTCTTTGGTGTTTGATCCATGATGTCCTGTACTTGGTTATAGAAAGCCTGAAGCTCACTATCATCATGGCTGGATGTAGTAGCATATGTCTGTATAATTGTGATATTGAAGGGTGTTGCTTTCAGGCGGATGGTGATGATGTGCCTGGAGACAGGACGACAACCAATGACTGAGTGTGTTGTATTTTTATGGATTAGGAATCTAACTCCATGTTCATGTCTGTCCTCCCTGCCGCTGAAGTAGATTTTTATGTCCATCTTCTGTTGCGAGCTCGCCAAAGCTTTTCCATCGGGTCTCACACAGTCCGATGACATTCCATTGGTATCGTTACAGTTCGTGGGTCAGTTCTTCCACTTTTCCTGTCGCATGTAAGGTTCTTACATTCCATGTGCCAATAATTATGTCTCCTCTTCTTTTAAGGTTGTATGGGGGTGTTGGTTGTGGTGCACCAGTAGTAGATTTTACGTCCCCATCCTGGTGTGCAATGGTAGACGCGGCCCTTGTTAACCCGGGCGACGACCGAGCCGGTATGTGTTGAGTTAGTATAACAGTCATATGGTGTGTCTAGGGCAAGAATTGCTTGGCGGCGCCCATCCCTCTCCAAGCTTAACCACAGCCGGTTTCCTCCTTATCGGTAGCCCGCCTTGGTCGTGGACACGTAGCCGTTGAGTTCGCATGTGAACTCGTCCGCCCTGGCCGGTGCTCCAACTAGGAAGTCGTACGCCAAGTGGTGCCATGTCAGCACCACCCCCTCACGGGGTTTAGCCGGTCAGCTGAGACCATTGCCCGGGTTGTGGCGCTGGGAGCCACACGTGAGAGTTTCGAGAGATGGACGAGGACCAGTGAGCTTGACCACCCGAGGGTGCAGCTGTCACAGCGTCAAAAGGTACTACCTCTGCCCAGCGCTCTCTACAACCGCAATTTTGAGTGGTGAGTCTTACTTGGATCTCTATACTCCATACACTTTTTGGCACTTTTGCCTGCGTCACTAAATGTTCGAACGTTGCTACATATTCGTCAAGCTCATCATATTTTTGCAATTGATTTAGTATTTGCTGATTGTCTCTCGACTGACCTGTCATGTCTCGTTGCGATACCCTTCATTTATTTCTGCCAATTTTAATTCATGTTCCCTCAGTTTCTGTATCTGTTTCTAGTCATACTCTCTCTGTTCACTTAATTTTTCTTGTCTCTGTTTTTCGTCATATTCTTTCTGTTTTTTTCGTCATACGCTCTCTGTTTTCTTACTTTTTCTTCTGCTTGAAACGCTGCCCATTGGTCCCTCACATATTCATCCAATTTCTCTCCTCTAATTGCAAGTTTTCCCATGCTTTCCTAAATAGCTCTAATTTTTCGTCCATGCTTACACCTTTACTCTGACTTCTAGTTTCCATTTCTACTTCCTACTATTGTACGTAACAAAGGGTTTGGAGGAAAAATATCTAACATCGATCTTCTATTTAACAATACTCTCAAGTTTAACAATCATAAAATAAATAAAAAATTAATTGTACTTGCCTTCATTGATAGAATTAGTACCCATAAATTCACATACATGAGAAAATCCCAATATATTCGTCCATGAATTAAACTTAAATTGTTCTTGTCCACACTGGTCGAACATCTACGGATACGGGGCTCTTGACACATTACAACACCTGGATATTGGACAGCAATGAGGGGGCAGATGCCTTTTTCACGGTCAGCACTGTCACCATCAACACACTTGCATCGGACAGCAACGAGGAAGCAGGTGCCTCTCTCACGGACAGGACTGTTGCGACACACACTAGGTACTGAAAAGCAGGAGGAGGCGGATGCCTCTATCACGAACAGGACTTCACCGACACTACACTGGTCAGCAACATGGCGGATGCCCCTCTCGTGGTCAGGACTTCACCGACACCACCACAGATAACGGACAGCAACGAGGAGGCGGGTGCCTCTCTGACGGTCACCAACAGCAGACTGGACTGGATGACTGCGGCCGACGCCTCGATGCTCGACAAAACTGTCTCACCTTAGTGTCCTTAGATGTTATACTTGACAAGAGTCTCCAGAAGTCCTCTGACATAGCCCTCACTGTTGCGTTCTGGGTTCTGGATGTAATAAGACCAACGTCTTGACTCTTGTCAATAATACTATGATTCTTTATTGTTGCAATATTACACGTACACACACTGCTTCAATAATACAACAAAGTCAATGACAGCCATCAAGTACTTCCAATCACATGCTAATTCCTCACAAGACTCATTTCTTGTGATTGTCACTACATTCGAGCACACCTCGATAAATGTTTGACAATCGCTCAACCTAGGACTAACTCCGTCTTGTAGTCTGACACACACTATACCCTGTCGTACCCGCGGTACTGACCTCTACTGACCTTCGCACTGCCCCGTCCCACGCTATATAGAGCCCTGAATGAACTCTGCAAAGTCATGCAACTCTGCAACACTCAGTGTTCTGTTTTACTGGACCCTTTTGCAAGTGGAAAAACGCAGATTCCAAAGACAGATAAATCCATACTAATAGAGGAACAGTTTATTGAAATGAAGAACTTGATCAAATGTTTGAACTAGAATACCACAAATTATTGTTTAAAAATCAGATACAACATGTATATCTTGCATTATAGGTTATTGTACAGAATTTGTTGACTGCTTTCCCGTCTACCTATTTGGCAGTACAAAGAACCTTATGAACCACTTCATAAAAAAAAATTAACCGACTAGAAACTAGAAATTGGTGCTCATGGGAATTTATGGTTGCTACTCAAAAACATTGTGTAAGACATAAATACACTCATAAAATCACATCACATTTGATCAAATATATCATTTATTTTAAATTTTATTTTAAACAAAAGTTATACATTCCAATATAGTTTTGCTTTTTTTTATATTTATAAAGTGTGCACTATGCGTTTATGTAGTTGTTTCAGGTGGTGTTCCGTTGAGGAAATTTTGACTATAAAATGTGTCAGTAGGTCAATAATATTGGGGAAACACTGCTTTAGATTGTTTCAGCTGAAATTTCTTATACTCTAGCGGATGTTTGGTTTGCAGGTGATATGTAAGTAAGTGGTAGAACCATACCAGCAATTTTCCCTTTATGTAGAGAAGTTGCATTGATATTTGATCGAAACAACGCAGGCACTTAGTATCACTGCGCTGCAAAGTTTGTAACATATTGCACAAAAATGGACGTTTCGCAACTTTGCACATGAGTTGTTTTATTTTTTGAGCATTTAACACGGACCAACAAAACTTAAACTTAGATGGAACATTGCGAGGTAGGCAATTATTTCTCTCATTGGCCACATGATTTTATCAGCAGTTTCGTAAGTCAATACCTTTAAAACAACATTTTCCTTTTAACTTCCAGAAATTAGTTTAGATTTAGGGGCCGAAATATTATACCCTTTTCACACCAAGTACATATATAAGTGCTGAATTGTTTATTTAAAAAAAACAACATATTTCATCTTTAAATATTTTAATGATTAAACGAGAACAGAATTGTTAAATTCCGCAGTTATAATACACACACACACACACACACACACACACACATATATATATATATATATTGTAGCGAACCAGGTTTGTTCTTGTGTTTCTATCTCTAATTCTTTCACTCACTTGGTTAATTATACTTAAAACACTGAACTCCAAGTCAGAATGCACAACTAATTATATTTAATTACTTAAAATCTTTAAATTTTATTTTATTCTACAAAGTCTTCTCCTATTTCAATGTGTTCCTAAATATATTCTTCTCTCCATATCTCCCTCTCTCTCCGTCCATGTGTGTCCGAGTCTGAGTCCGAGCGACCTCCTTATACCTGTCAGATTCAGCCCCCAGCTCCCACTGTCCGAAAGTCATTATCCACCCTCAACATTAAAAACTATCTTCGGTATATGTTTGTTTATATTGGCTTCGAGTGACAAAGACCCTCTGGCAAAACAATTCAAAACAAAGGCTATTGTGTTTCCCGCCAACACAATTTTGTCCTCACAATTCCTACATGACTCAATTCCTACCCCGCTGTACCTTGTCAACCCACTAAACGTGTATCAGTCAAGTCATAGTCAGATGGTAAATTTATCAACATCATTAAAAGCAACCTTACCAGACAAAAGCAGGGGAAAATTTACAAAAGTGACATGTAAAACATATAATGGATAAAATTTCCTAATCTTCAAAATACATCCGAATAATGCATGAGACATATAGAACATAAAAATATTTAAATTTCTCAACGCTCTTTTCAGTCATCAACTACGTACATCTATATTCTTTACAGTGAAATTAACAGACATATTGTTACAGTCAGATAATTGCATCTGAGAATAAAAATACACATAAAGATTTCACAATCATGATCAATTAATAGCTAAAAAAAAAAAAAAGCAAAATTACTCATGTCATTATCACAATTACTCGGTTTAAAAGCATAAGACAAACCAAGCACAAAAAGTAAGTACCTCATAATGAGATAAAGTCAAAACACAAACATAGTCCTTTCATCAAGTGTAAAAAGCAAAAGACAACCGAGGCCAAGCACAACAAGTAATCTCATCGTTGTCACGAATCAAATCATAGCATGAGACCTAACAAGCACAACAATTCATTTCATCATTAACTTTTTCTTGTACTAGCCTTTACACAAACACAACACAATTTGTCAATTCATCATTATAAATCAAATAATAGCATAAGAAAGAAAAAAAAATTCAAGCAGTTCATCTGCCCAAAAATTCAAGTAACTGCATTACAGCTAACAAACACTAGGCAATTCATCATTATCTTTGTTCATGTAACAACATACGTCAGCAACACACAATAAAATCAATTAATAATTCTCCCAATTCAAGTCAGTCACCTTAGTCGGCCTAAAGCGCATGACCATAGTAACAATGACCCTGTCAATGTAAAAAGTAAAGAACAAGAACCAAAAAAATGCACAGGGTAAAGAAATCTCAATAATCTTTCTACTTAAAAGACAATCATACATATGTACATCATAACATATTTATAAACAGTCCCCATAAGCAATGCTACTTAAACCCCAACTTCATCAAGTTGTATATATAGCAGAATTGCAATCATTGTACAGATTCATCAACTCACAAATCTTAACCCCAAAATTTTTATTAACCCTTCGGCAGAACCTTCAACAGCCGAACGTAAGCATGTTACCACTAAATAACCTGCTTATAACACATCAATTATTTACACACAAGAATGCCCCCCCCCCCCCCCCCCAAAAAAAAATGTTTCTATTATTACAACCTTACTTCACCGGCTGATTGTAACATCAACCTGCTAATAATTCAATTATAAAGTGACATACACAAATCAAGCAAAAATAAATGTGCACAATCATAACGTTTTACAACCTGTACAAACTTAAATCAAATGGATTCACATCGGCAGAACCTTCATAGGCCAATTTTAACACAATCCTGCTCATAATTTCACATACACAATCAAGGAAAAAAATGTGCTTAATCATAACTTTTTACAACCTGTACAACCTTAATTCATCCTTATCATAAAATTTTCAACAAAAATGGCCACGCAAAACAAAACAAAAAAATTTCCAACAACATGCTTGTTACACATTTCGACAGAGTTATATAAAGAAAAATAATTGTACTCTTCACACACAAAAAATAACAAAATTTTGCATGACCTTACGTCTCAATAGCCATCTGATTGCCCACGTACTGGTAGACTTCTGGTAACCAGGAAGTCTCAGCAAATTTTCTATCATGTCTTTTATGAGTTCTACAGTCGTAAAACAATAAATTGTCCCAAACATGAATTGAACGGTTCTCTGATTTTGACATTTCGTCTCACTTCTCTCGCCTCTTCTGGGTTGTCCTCCTTTTGGTGACACGGTAATTCACAGTTGGACGATCCAGCAACCGAGGTGATTTGACTGACATACTGTCAACCCGTTTGATCTTTTTCTGTGGTGACAGACCGAGTATTGGGTCATTCTGCCCCGAAGTGACGTGTCACATTGCTGGTCCTTGTAACGCCAGGCATGTCCACAAGGCTGCTAGCTAAATCGATGGGACATGGATTTGACATGTAAGGTAAAATTTAAAGATGTGTAATGGCCGTATAATTACCAGAGTTCATTTTGGTAACTGGACACTGGTTGCAGTTATGGGACTCTCAACATCCCGTTTCGATTCTTCCACTGTCAGTGGTTCTACTGCCATCTCCTTCCGGTTCGGCTCTTCAATTGTCAGTGGATCTGCTGCCATCACCTCCTGGGTGGATTCTTCGACTGTCGGTTGCTCTACTGCCATTGCCTCCCGGTTCAGTTCTTCAATTGACATTGACTCTACTGCCATCACCTCCTTGGTGGATTCTTCCACTGTCGATGGCTCTACTGCCATCTCCTCGCTGCTCTGTTTTTCCAAAATTTTTATTAAAAAATTGCAGGTGTTCTCTGGTCCTTAAATCTGTTGGAAAGGGCCTCTTTTAATTGTCCAAAAGTGTCTCTTTCTTCTTCACTTAGAACCGAACAGACACACTCAGCTGCTTCAACCCTTAATTGACTATGAGGATAACTTGTTTCTTTTCTTCATTCCACTTATAAAATGTTGCTAAGTTTTCAAAGAGGGAGAGTTCTAGCAGAATGTTAATCGGTTAAGCAAATATTTTTTCATCTCTGTCACTCTATAACCGAATCGTTGACAAACAAACAAAATTACTTCTCTCCGTTTCGTGTTGTTGTACTCAAATACTCTCCGTGACGATGTAAGGCTATTTTCATCTCATGAGAGAAGCTGAAAGGTTATATCCCACCGCTTGCCACCATTTTGTAGCGAACCAAGTTTGTTCTTGTGTTTTTATCTCTAATTCTTTCACTCACTAGGTTAATTATTCTTAAAACACTGAACTCCTAATCAGGATGCACAACTAATTATATTTAATTCCTAAACATCTTTAACTATCTTATTCTACTAACTCTCCTCCTAACTGAATCTGTTCCCAACTATATCCTTCTCTCCTTGTATCCCTCTCTCTCTACGTCCATGTGTGTCCGAGTCTGAGCGTCCTTCTAATACCTGTCAGACTCAGCCGCTTGCTCCCACCATTCGAAAGTCAAAATGTCAATCAATTGTACTGTACCTAGATAAGACGGCGTGGGGTGGTTGACGTAACCCGCCATGGTCACTTGCTGTAATAGCCAACCCTCGTCGGCTCCTCTTTCATCTAATTTCCCACGGTCTGCGTGACCAGTCCAAACCGAGATAACACCGAACGTCACATTTGTCACCTCTGGCCATCTGGACACTTGCAAGACCCCGTGGCGCCAAAAAGGTTATCCGCCAGACCTGCCTAATTTGTCGACCACCCTAAATTCCCGTCAATACATAGAATATATATATAGCAATAAACTTGAGACAGCTTCCAAAATGTTCCAACGGATATACATGTTTTTAAAAATCATACTATAAATGAAGATGTGATTTTTTTCTAAGTCTTTCAATTACCTACAACATCTATTAACTCTTACTTCATTGATTAATTTTATTTTAAAAAATATAGTATATGCATAATACTATATGTTCCATCAATGATCTTAAATCAAATTTATTTAATTAGGTATTATTGACAAGATAATTATATTATTGTCGTATGTCTTTTCACTTGATTTTCAATATTTAGTCCCATAATTTACATTTTTACATCTACCAACTATTTTACTGTGTATTAGATAAATTACTTCTATACTTTAGCCTTTTCCTTTATGATTTACCAAATTGCTATTTTGAATGTATTGCTTCTAATAAATCATTTATATAATGAAAATAAAATCGTAGTTTAGGTTTTTCTTTCATTATCGTATCTAATTTGATAGTTGACTTTTAAACTTACTCCATGCTGTTTTGTGGTTGATGGACATTCTTATAATTAAAATATTAAAGAATGCAAAAGAATATCACTATTGCAATTTCCTGTCACAATTAATAGTAGATTTAATTCAAATGATTCTTAAATATTATCATAACTGAGATTCAAAATAATGATGAAAACATGTAATTGATTACTTTAAGTTCTTTGATAAAATGATTGATGTTCTGTATGTATTTAAATTCAAATTAACCTACAACAAATTGATTTGGTAATTTCTTATATTTTAAACATTAAATAGAACGCTGTTCATTTCTTCCCTAAGTTTAAATTCAAGATGTGTTTCCATTTTCATAGTTATTATATTTCAGGTTCGCTCGAAGCATGTTTTCTTAAATGTTTTCATTGTCTTATTTGATGAATTGAACATCCCTATAGACTTTAAAACTAATTTACAGGTATATAAAATACTAATAACCACCATATGATTTAACACACAGAAACTAATTCTTTCAACAAATACTACATTTTACAAAAATATATGCAATTTTTCCAAAACGATAAGATGAAAGGATGTTTCTTTACTGTATGTTCGGTATCCTATTTGAGTATGGCTCAGACAAAATTAAAAAAAAAAAATAAATGGTAAAAAAAATAATTATGGATTATAAATCCTTTACATAAGAGGCATAACTAAAGGAATGCTCATTATAATACTATCGCAAGGCAAAAAAAAATATTTTTTAGATATGTCTCAAATATAATAAGAATTTATAGAAAAAAAAAACTTCTACAGTCTGCCTGCTAAGTTTCAATTCGATTACATCACGGAAAGGGGTTATAAAACATGTTTAACATTGTGCGCACAAAATAGCAATAAATAGCATTTACATTTGCAATTTAGGAATACATTTTACAAAAATATCGTCAATATAATACGCACCGCACAGTGCAACAGGAAAGTATTATAAAAAAAGGTCGTTCATTATAATATGGACCGCAACAATCTTGCACAAAAACTAACATGTTACATAGAAATAAATAGAGATAAACCAAAAATTCACTAATTTAAGTACAATACACGCAATCGATCCGAAATTTTGAAACATCATGTTTACGGACCATCAGCACGAGTTGGCCTGCCAAAATTAATTTCAGCTTGGTATCTAACGAGGAAGTGGGTTGAAATGATCCTAAGTTGTTTTTTTCGGCAAGAAGACGCCATGAGTTAATATAAAAGGTTTTTTAAAAATGAAATAACTGTGTCTTAATAATTACACTTATTTAATACACACACAATCGTTTTGCAAGCACACACACACAAAAGGTGTCACGTGGTTTGTTTGGTAAAAGTAATGAGCTAAATTTTGTTTTAGAAGTCTACGTGTTTCATACAACACACTTCTTCAACACGTCTAGTACTGATTTTGATTTTCTTTGGTCAGCTGTGATCTAAATCCTCGTGTCACGTGACTAAAAGTTTAGTTAGATTAAAGTATTTTAATGTCAAAGAGTTCAGATTTGTTTTGTTTACTTAACAGAAGAAGGTATGTTCCATGTTTTTTTTTCATGTCTTCTCCTCGGATGTATACTTTTTACATATTTCCGTTTATTAAAGTAATTAGATTTGAGAGATCGTAGAATCATGTTCATAATTGTTCATGATAATAATAAATTGATAATTTATATAGCACTTTGTCCCAGCTAAGAGCCAGGCTCACAGCGCTTTATTTAGACATAATAACTCATATATTAATTAAATAAACGCTCATACTAGCTACATAAATGACAATACGTTATACATCAGCTACGTTAATCATTTAAATAAATATTATTTCATTAATTTTTATAACACATTTTGAAAAGTTGCTTTTTAAGTGTAGTCTTGAATAACTTAGTAGTTGTTATAGTACGAGGTGAAATGGTAAAGAATTCCATTGTTTGGCTGCACAAAAAAAGAATGACCTTTCTCGAAATGTTTTAGTTTGTGTCTCAGGAACACCGACAATACGTGTGTCTGCAGAAGAGCGTAAAACTTTGATGTTTATTATTAACGTGTCACTTTTAAATTTTTATATATTTGTATGCTAGGGAAAATATTTTATTGCTGATATTGCTAGCACAATAATGAAGATCGCGAGAATATAAGATGGACAGGGTAGAAAATGAAGGTGTATTTTAAATTTATAATTATGCCGCTTAACAAATATATTTTCTAACTGTACCGTACCTATTAGTTAACTTGAAAGTTAAGTATAAAAAAAATGAATAAAAACTCGTAGTTTTTATTATCTTTTTATTTCACAGACTGATCTAATCTTTTTTGTAAATAGCTGGATTTGTATAAACAAATAATTTATTTATATGGTTTATGAAATTATGAGAACATCGTAAATCTCACGGTTAAAAATGACTTGACAATTTCACCAAAAACAGTTTTTCTCTTCTCATCCCAAGACCTTCAAGGACTTCAACCCATTTTCTCAACTTCTTTGCGTCCATAGAATATGTAAAACTCAGGAGAACATTTGGTAAATGGCGATGGAAATTATGGAGTTTTTTTAGACCAAGGTCTTATCTTGAAGCTGTACAACAATTTGGGCTTCAGCGAGTCATAAGCTGCACTCGTGCTGATGCCTTTGTACCACGCCTCAGCGATACTAATGAAAGGAGCAACCTTGTTCTCACAAACAATCCCCACAACATAACAACCAAAGAAGCCCTTTTTAGCTACAAACTGTGCCTTCCTCCACACAGACCCTTGGAATAACAAAATATTTTAACCCAATCCTCTGCCGATACACGCATTCTATGTGTTCCAAAGACAAGAACTAAAATATTTGGCGAAAGGTCATTCTCTATTTGTGCAGCCAAACTTCCATTACACATTCGTAGTATTTCAACTGCTAAGTCATTCAAGACTGCACTTAAGACACATCTTTTTAAATTTTACTTTGAAAATTTATGAAACAACATTTCTTTAAATGATTAACGTAGCTAATGTATAACGTATTGTCATTTATGTAGTTAGTATGATGTGCATGTTTCTTTTATTAATATGTGTATTGTTATTTCCATGTAAAGCGCTGTGAGCCAGTCTCCTTGCTGGGATACAGCGCTATATAAATTATCATTTTATTATTATTATTATTTTATTTGTGACGGACAAAAACATGCGTGATCATTTTATTCGAAGACAAATTTACACCTCGCCCAACAATCTGGGAACTTAACCATGCGGCATGCTTCGGTGTATGAAATGCCATTTTGTTACACAGACGAACCAGATAGCCTTACGTTAAGGGATATTAAAGATCATGGGTGGCTTTATATGCACCGGCCCCTATGTTGCCTACATCATTGTCTGTAAGAGCTACTGTAAGAGCTACTGTAAGAGTTACTGTAAGAGCTAATGTAAGAGTTACTGTAAGAACTACTTTAAGAGCTACTGTAAGAGTTACTGTAAGAGCTACTGCATGAGCAACTTTAAGGCTAACTCATACCCTGTGTACCTGTTGCTGGTCTTTTTCTAAACTAATACAAGCTTCAACCATTCAAAGGGGAAAGGTTAAAACTGATGACGTTGTTGATGTGAAAGATTTTATTCTCATTTTGGATTTGCGACACCTCCTGATTTTGCCACGGATCTAAAGCATTGCAGTTTCTTTAACTTGATTGCGTTGAGAAGGTATTCATAAGGGCTGATTGCAACAATTATTTAGTTGCGAACAGCTTCATTTGTGAAGTGTGTAGAAGATGTTCAGTATCTTTTGGAAACATGTCAACTCTAGCGCATTGATTTTTCTTTGGAAGTCTGCAGTTGGCGTCCAAGCCTCGCATCCATACAAGAAGACTTACACCGTAAGAGATCAATTTAGTCGTAGCTTTGCTGTCGAGATGGGGTGACCTCTACGTGGTTCGACAGATGAGTAGGGTCGTGGAGTACAATGCGACCTGAAACTGACAAACCCCAGGCTTGGATAGCCGAAGGCAGTTGTTAGGTGTTAAGTCTAGGTGCTAGTCATATATGATTACAGTCACTGTACGGATCTTAGGCAAAGCATTTAGATGCAATGCCGATGATGAAAACCAAAGTACCCGTTGAGGGTCGGGTTACTCCGAAGTGACCGTTTCGTCCACCTCAATTAACTAGCAACGCTGCTGAGCGGAGACGGTTTAGGGCCAGGAACGCCAGTACGGAATAGCAAAAGGTACCGCTAGGAAACGCTTTTGGTCGCCAGCTCTGAGGACACCTTTCGGTGGGGGTTAAACCCTAGTTAGGTCAGTGATGATCCCCACGCTTTGCGGTGATCTAAACTATAGAGACTCGTAAGCTTTGCCGTGGTGGCGCCAAAGTGATACTATCTTGATAGCGAGTCACAGTAGGGAAACTCCACACCTCCCTTGGGAGGCAAACTTTAGTGGGAGGCGTTTTCGGCTCAGTGCCTTGGACGCCCAGGCGGCCGCTTGTAGCAGCGACCGCTCCGGGGGGGGGGGGGGCTTCTCAGTCTTTACGTCCCTTAGGGGGCCAGAAGGCTGAGGGGGTTTTCTGGGAAGCCCCATGAAGATCGCAGGCTCGGGACTGCTGATTTCTTCCACATGTAGGTTTTTCAGTCGTAGCTGTGAAATCTGGGAGATAGAGCTAATTGAAAATCAATCAGAAAAATAATTGGATAAGACCTTAAATTGAATCAAATAGAAAAATATGTTTTAATTTACAGAAACAAAATTACAAAAGCCTTTTTGAATATTTTACAAATTCTACCAAATAAGTAAATAATAAGACTAATATTTCTATCAAATTTTAACCAATATTTGGGGTAATTATTGAAAAATTATTTTAAGGTTGAAATTTTAAAGCTATTAATGGAGAAATTAATCGTTAATTTTCGCAGTCCTAACTTTTGTAATTCAATTTTGTTAGAAAATAGATTGTTTCGTTTTTACAATATTACATCGCAATTAAGGAATTTAATGTCAGGGAAAGTTTTATGTTGTTTGCAGGCCCAAATTAATTTCGCGGAATTGTTTTTATGTACTTGTTGTTAAATTACATTGTTGCAAAAGGCAAGATCGTCATGAAGTCCTACATATGTGCAATGTTGAAAGCCTTTGCAGTTTTTTAAATTTAAAATTTGTCAGATTTGCTTTGTTTCCTAATGTGACATCTGCCTCATAATTGGATTAATGTTCAAGAAATGCCACGACAAAACTTTAGGCTCATCTGGTACATCTACAAATTAAAATGAAGGTGATTTACAACCTAATCGATGTTATTTGAAAAATTAACTGAAGTTAAGCTTTAAACCGCCATTTGAGATTGGTAATATTTCTGATAACTGTATCTTTTATGTGTACAAAAGTTATGTCGTCACAATCTTTCAAGTAAAACACCTACTTTATAAAAGGACCTTTTAATATTTTCATGCTTTTTATTTTCGGTTTCAAAGTTGTAACACAAATGTTGCAAATTTTTTCTCTCGCTTAGATTATACTAACATTTTTTCCATTAATTGTTCAATGCATTCACATTTTCAAAATATCAGTAAAGCATGCGAGATGAGAATTCTAATAAAAGTTCCTTAACTTCTCGTCTAGAGCAAGATTTTATTCAGCAAGAAATATTTCAGTTCAATTTTCAGAGCAAACAATATATCAGAACATCGTCGCATACAAGCCACCGTACCTCAGTGTAATGAAGTAGATAACAAAACTACTTTTTCTCTCCGCTACTGAGTTTGCATTACCTCATATTTTTTTTTAAAACCCAAAATTGATAGTTTGCCACTGTTTGACGACTCCTGTCTTAAAGTGATTATTCTTTGAAAGATTATATGTAATCTGTGCACCTTGAATTAGGACTTAGCAAAAATCGATAAGTATATAGTATATTGTTGAGGACCTGGTTTGAAATAATTGAGAGTCTTGTTTGAAATATGAGTGAAGAGATGATGGTAGATTGAGAGCCTTGTTTGAAATATGAGTGGAGAGATGATGGTAGATTGAGAGTCTTGTTTGAAATATGAGTGGAGAGATGATGGCAGATTGAGAGTCTTGTTTGAAATATGAGTGGAGAGATGATGGTAGATTGGGAGTCTTGTTTGAAATATGAGTGGAGAGATGATGGTAGATTGAGAGTCTTGTTTGAAATATGAGTGGAGAGATTATGGTAGATTGAGAGTCTTGTTTGAAATATGAGTGGAGAGATGATGGTAGATTGAGAGTCTTGTTTGAAATATGAGTGGAGAGATGATGGTAGATGGAGAGCCTTGTTTGAAATATGAGTGGAGAGATGATGGTAGATTGAGAGTCTTGTTTGAAATATGAGTGGAGAGATGATGGTAGATTGAGAACCTTGTTTGAAATATGAGTGGAGAGATGATGGTAGATTGAGAGTCTTTTTTGAAATATGAGTGGAGAGATGATGGTAGATTGAGAGTCTTTTTTTAAATATGAGTGGAGAGATGATGGTAGATTGAGAGTCTTGTTTGAAATATGAGTGGAGAGATGATAGTAGATTGAGAGTCTTGTTTGAAATATGAGTGGAGAGATGATGGCAGATTGAGAGTCTTGTTTGAAATATGAGTGGAGAGATGATGGTAGATTGAGAGCCTTGTTTGAAATATGAGTGGAGAGATGATGACAGATTGAGAGTCTTGTTTGAAATATGAGTGGAGAGATGATGGCAGATTGAGAGTCTTGTTTGAAATATGAGTGTAGAGATGATGGTAGATTGAGAGCCTTGTTTGAAATATGTGTGGAGAGATGATGGCAGATTGAGAGTCTTGTTTGAAATATGAGTGGAGAGATGATGGTAGATTGAGAGCCTTGTTTGAAATATGAGTTGAGAGATGATGGCAGATTGAGAGTCTTGTTTGAAATATGAGTGGAGAGATGATGGCAGATTGAGAGTCTTGTTTGAAATATGAGTGGAGAGATGATGGTAGATTGAGAGCCTTCTTTGAAATATGAGTGGAGAGATGATGGTAGATTGAGAGCCTTGTTTGAAATATGAGTGGAGAGATGATGGTAGATTGAGAGCCTTCTTTGAAATATGAGTGGAGAGATGATGGTAGATAGGGCGACGAATCGTGCCTGGAATATAATGAACTCTCTGAAAAATGACCGGAAACGGAAGATTCCGGTATTCCTTCTTTCTCCACCTTTCCTATGCCACGCAGGGAACGTCGGTGTAGTAATGTAGGGGTAGTGAGTTGGTGCAGAACAATGACACCATTTTTTAACCGGAAAAATGAAATTTTTCTAGCATTTGGTCTGTACCATAAGACGAAGATAACGAAGAACAACCAGGGAGACGTGATTATCTAACATAAGGACATGGCTTAGGGAATGAAAGACTGGACATATTATTGCTCACATTGAGTGGGCATCCTAAATTATCAACCACATACCTTGAGCAGCAATATAAGTAATGGACGGTAGACGACATGACAGGTGGACACACAGTCCTACACGGAGTAACCCATCCCGGTTAAACGATAGGCAGTGAGAGAGAGTTGTAAGGAGAGACAGATGTGTAGTCTAAGAAAGAGAATAGTTAGGAGTTTAAGACGCTTTTGTTTTACGTTAAGACATGAAGAGACAAGAAGAAGGAAGTCACTTTACAATATTTTAATGACATAACTTGTATCTCTATTCTGCGGTTAAAAATTAACATGATGAATTTTCGGGGTCTGAAAATATACGTGTTCGTCATTTCTGTGGGTTTGTAGCTATGTTTTTATTTGTGCATGGCATGGTTGTTGGCTTTGCACACAACCACTTGGGGAGGGGGGGATGCCCCTCACTGCTCCTTTGGTAGCTGTCTATTCCGTGTTGTAATGAAGCCAGTAAATAAATTGAAAGAGTTATAAAATGAATGACAAAGGAAATAAAATAGTAGAGCGTAATTTAAATAATTCAATATTGTTGATCGGTTTTAGTTTGCATCTAAAAACAAAATTATTTAAAATATTTTATTGAAGTATTTTTTTCTTTCTTTATAAACTTTTCTTCTAAAGATGTCGAATAAACATTTAGTATAAATACAGTAATTTACAGTAAAGTTGTATAAAATCAAGTAACGTAGTTTTAAACTACTAATTGAATAAATTTTTTTTTTAAATGCTTTTTTTATCATTGATTTCCTTATGATTTAAAATACTATAAAATTGCATGTATTATATGAAAATTTAAATGCAACAAAAATAGAGAACGGCCTTAATCTGTTTGTATAAAATTGCTGTATCGAAAGCACGTTTGTTCCCTTATGCTGTTAAAAGGTAGACGTTCTTGAAAGATTTATCACAACATTTATTTTAAAAAGTTTAACAAACAATGTCTATTATGTCCCCTAGGTACCAAGCCTAATGAATGGCATTGTGATGAAGGTGATATCCATATCTTCCTTTACTACGACTGTCGTGGTAAGCTAGAAGAACAACACGAGTTCTTCAAACAATTTCTCGTTCATTTTAAACCGACATCATGGGTGACTCACAACGATAAAAATAAGACAGTTAACCTCAACATTCGCCTGTCACTGAAGACTTATGGGCGAACTGAGATAGTGGAAGTGGAGACTCTGACAAAAGACAACTACACGCTTGACCGATTTGATGAAGCTGTTAACGTGTTGAACAACGACTATACTGGGTCATGTCAAAGTTACAATGACATCCTTATCATGTTAAACATTTTAGAGGAAAGGGAGCTAGCCAGTTGGACAGAAGTAAGACAATTGTCAATGTTTATTTTCTTTGAAAAAAGTTATGTAAGCCCATTAAAGAGAGATAGATTTTATTTCATTTTAAAAACAGTCATTTAAGTATAGATAATATAAGATATTTGTATATCGTGGTGACACAAGAGAACAGTTATTCCTTAAACAATGCTGTTATCTACACTCCTGACTTAGAAAACATGCGGGAGTTTGTCTACGACTTTGTCCATGCCCTATGTGGTTCTTGTGGCAAGGATTCGGAAAGCTTATTTAGCGATAACAGTTGTTATTTTACAATCGATAATATTTCAAGCTTGTCGGTCAACGAAGCAACTGATCTTTGTGGAAAACGTTGGCAAGGCTCGCAGTTGATTTCTATAAATACTAAATTAGAAAAAGAAAATATTTTCATGAAGATAAAAAGGGATTATTTTAATTCTCAGCCGCCATTAAATGGACTCTTGAATCCTCCCCAAGGAAAGTACGACTGGAACGTTCTCACTGGTCTTAGGAGAACAAAAAATAGTGATGGGGACAAGTACAGATGGATTGATGGCGGCCCTTTTGTTTTAGAACACAACTGGACATCTGACCATAACAATTCGAGCTGTTTTTACATTTTTTTGACGTGGTTGAGTGATTTCGAAATATTTAATGATGTTTGGAAAAATGTTGATTGTGAAAAAAGAATAGACCTATATGACGTCAAGATAATGTGTGAAAAAAAGATGAGCTTTAATGAAAAAATAGACTTTCAAAGAAGTTTTTTTAAATTCCCACCAAAAACGACGAACTTTTTTAGCGCGAACTTGTATAAATTGTTGGTGTCGAGGATACATAATGCTAAATTGTCATCAGCGAATTTGAAATTATTACCAGATATTCAGATGACGGCATGCCAACTAAGTGAGTCAGACGTCAACAAAAACAAAAGTCTCGCGTTTATGTGTCAAACGTTACGTCATGTCAATGATGTCAGATCAGGACAGAGAGAACTTCATCAAATATATATCTCAGAGCTTCCAGGCTCAAGTGATTATATCCTGTACCAGTTAAAAGAAAGAACTAACACAAGTAAATATCAGGAACCAAGTTTGGTTGGAACAAATCACAATGATAACAAAGACAAGTATGATGTAATAGAACAGATAGGAAATGAAGTAGAAGTCAATTCAGGAAAAGAATCTATGAAACTAATTGATGACTTTCAAAGATGTTTGTATGACGTAGATATCAAAAGAAGGCAACTTGGTTTCAGAAACAACTCACACTTGCAAAATTGTGAAAATGAAGATTGCAATGATAAAAGTCCTTATTGTTTAAAGTGCAAAAATAGCTATTGTATTCCCTACTACCTCATCAACGATGGTATCAAGGATTGTCCACAAGGTGAGGATGAAAATTCTCTCAGGGATTACGCTGTCCGGTGCCAAAAAGTTTTCAGATTTACTCTGAGAGAAATGTGTGTACAAAGTAAGATATACGAGGAAGTTTTTGGGTCTCATGAAAATTCTACCAGATTTGAGTGTACGTGTCAGTGTAAATCTGGGTTTGTTTGTTTGTCAAACACTGTCATAGGTTTTGGCAGTGATAATACAACTGAGGGTTTATTCTTGGTCGAAGCTAATGTTAAATTATATGACAATCCTTTTGTTCTAACACCACAAATTTATACCTTAACCCCTTTCTTACAGCTTGTAGAGATTGACGTCAGTGGCTGTGATGCATTTGGCTTTACAGGTATATTTCATGGTTTAAACTTATCAGAAATTCTCTCACTGGATGTAAGTCATAATGCCTTGATCGGCACATAGTTGTCTTTTATAAATGAAATGGTAAATCTAAAAAAATTAAACGTATCATTTAATAGTTATATTTGGAAATTTAGTGAGTCAAACATTCCCATACACACGGAAATTCTTGATGTTTCAGGCACTAATCTAAGTCAGGAGATGTTAGAGTCTTTACTACTTTTACCCAAGTTAAACATTTTAGAGTTAAGAAACAGTCAACCGATTGATTTATGTTTAAACACAAGTAAACATCTGGATATACTCAATTTTAAAGGCACCGAAATTCTGAACATTAAAAGTGGTTGTTTGAGCTGGTTGTCTATTGGCAAGGCTTTGTACACAGACGACTTTAGGATCTGTTGTGACGTCATCAGAGGCCCTAATATAACAGCAGGAAGTTGTCACGCACCACGTGATGCCATCTCTACGTGTCAAGATCTGATTGGTGACCCACTAAAACGTGTCATTCTATGGGTGGTCGGTGTCTTGTCTCTTCTTGGGAACATGGTGGTAGTGATTTACAGGTTACTTTTGGACAGGGCTGTATTTAAAACTGCTTACGGACTGTTTGTTGTTTGTCTAGGTGTGTCTGATTTTATCATGGGTGTCTACTTATTGATTATAGCTGGGGCAGATGTGCTTTACCGGAACCTGTACGTTTTGAATGACATGTACTGGAGACATAGTAACGTTTGCAAGTTAGCTGGGATTCTGTCAACTTTCTCAAGTGAGACCTCTACCATGTTCATTTGTCTCATTACACTTGACAGGTACTTGGTCATTCAGTATCCGTTTGGTCAACACAGGTTCTCAAAGACTGGCAAGATAACGGCCATCTGTTTGACACTGTTCATTTGTGTCGTGGTGTCTGTGATCCCAGCTGTGTTCCCTGGCTGGGAGATTTACTCCTCTAACGGGATGTGCCTGGCTCTTCCATTTAGTGCCGGGAGACACGGGGGTTGGGAATATTCGGCCGTGTTGTTTGTTGGCCTGAACTTTGTTCTATTTATTCTGATAGCCTTTGGTCAGCTGGCTATTTTCCTTGCCATAACCTCCCATAACGACAGCCGAGTCTCCAGCACTAGAGACAACTCAAGAAGAGCCCAAGATTTCACTGTTGCCAAACAATTATTTCTGGTGGCCGTGTCAGACTTCTGCTGCTGGTTTCCTATTGGGATTATGGGTATTATGTCCCTTAATGGCTACCATTTTGACCTTGACGCCTTTGCCTGGTCAGCGGTTCTCATCCTCCCAGTAAATTCAGCAATCAACCCATTAATTTACACGTTACCAGCTATGTATAAACAAATTAAAGCGTACCATGTTAATTCAGTACAGCAAAGGGGATCGTAGAAATATTAAAATCAACATTAATAAAGCTACTCATTTCATGTATACTTAATTGTACAACTTTATAACAGAAAATTGTTATGCAACGATAGGCAGACTTTAAATAAACTTCCTTTGTTTTCTAGTTTCCTTTTTTCAGTATGACTTCTATTTATAAAGAAAATTAATTCAGTACATTTTTCTATAGAAAAAAAATAATTAAATTGAATACCAATAAGCTTACATGCGAATTTTGACAGGATTTGAAGGATATGAAAATGATGTAAATAAGACGATACATATTTTAAAAAACTTAATCTTATTACATACGTATGCACGTTTTTATGATGGAAAATCTGCAAAGTTCAACACAAGTAAGTTAAAGTATGATTGTGTACTGTCTTCGATTTTTTTTTTGTTTTTTTTTTGTTCAGTTTTTAGTTTGACTTTTGTTTATCAAGAAAAAAGAAATAAAAGAAACATAAGTATACATTAATGGACATGAAATGTCTGCAGTTTCTCTTGTATATTCTGTTAACTTTTAACATCAACAAGCTTTTAAGAGCACTATACTTGTACTGGTATAAACATATATTGTAAAAAGCCGATGTATTTTTGTTCTTTTTCTTTTAAAAAGTCTACATAAAATTTAAGCTTATACTTTATGGATAAATTTTGTTTAAAATATTGTTTATGTATAGTTGTATAGATCTATAATGAGCCAACTCTCTAATCAATTTTTGCCCAAATCGTTATCAATGTATCAATAAACAAAATAATCGTTTTTTTTTTATTTCTAGTAGCTTTTTAATGAAATTTAATTCCTAATTTCTGTATGTATGTAGATCTACATTTTGATCGACTTCGTAATTGTTAGTTGTGGCAAATTTTATTCTTCTATTTTTTGCCAATTTTATCAAAAATAAAAAAAAAATGTTTTGTATTTAAAAAAATATATTTATGATATACCTAATGTCGTATTTAATAGCTTAATTCAACTTAATAATTGTTTAGAGCTTTTAAATTTTGTGTAATGATTTTCACTGTCTAAATTGGTTGCAATCTTATAACTAAATATTTGATATTTTTATAACTAAATATGTGATATTCTCTTTGCAAAATCGAGTTTTTGACTTGTATGGCTCTCACAATGCATGACTTGCGCTTCAAAATAAGGACATCACCATACTCATACAGGTATACGCAGATCTAACACTGCTTTAATTGTCAGTATTCGGGACAGGTTCATAGCAATCTGTAAGCAGATGCTCCACTGTCTCCTCAGCCATGTCAACCTGTGCAAGTAACTGTTTGCCGGACATTGCCCAGTCCACATTAGCGTGTTGAGGGACTGTCAGATATGTGGAAGTTCCCACCACGGATAATTCTTATTCGGCCACGCCACGTCGTTGTAAAGCTCCATTAGCGTGGTACCCTATGAGGAGCCGTTCAGGACACAATCAATAAAAGTGTTTTATCTCAAATGTCATCACCAACTACGTCACCTGGTGTATTGTTTTGGAGCTATGCTGTGCCAGCAAGTTTACTATTCACGTATGAGGTCATTTCCCGTGACCTTGTGTGTATTATATTATGACCTTACCCTCTCGTGCAACCGACTCACAAAAATGTGTGTCAGAGCTTGATGAAAATACACATGTCGAATGCTACACTGGAAATAGTGGAACAATTTATTATTATCTGGAAAAATGTAATTATTGAGAATTTATTTTGATGTGAGTACCAAAATCATAGTAAGTATCTTACGAAAGTTTTAAAGAGATGTCCTCAACATTTATTGTCTTGCTGTTCGATGTTTTATTGGTATTATTGGTGTAAATATATAAATATAAAGTTTCACATTGCTGTATTTGTAAAAATTCATTGAATAAAATAAAGGGACTTATGGTATCATTTGTTTGATTTTTCGATTTAATTCTTTGTCTTGTTAAACACATTGTGTTTTCTTATATTTTTATTTTGTTACACTAGAAACTGTTAAAATAAATTTGAATGTAAAGTAACTTAACACATATTAAAAAGATTACTAACAATTAAGGAATTATTTTTTAAAATTCATTTAAGTTTTTTTAAATTGGTATCTATTAAAAAAATTGTAGGCACATTAGATGAAATAGTATTCTTTTTTTTATGCTTCATTAACATTTCCTTCATAAATTGGAACACATATAAAAAGAAGCCTTCCTTTTTTTAATAGAATTTCTCTGTTAGATAATAAAGTTAAAGGTTTGTGAGGGAATAAACTCATATTTACACGGCAATACAAACTCTTGATGTAAATTTTGTACCGGAATAACAAAAAAATTTAAAACCCAATATTTCATCTGGTAAACAAATAAAATAACCTTATCGGAACTTGATGGCTTACATTGGAGCAAGTGGAGCCATGACATACGAGTCAGGTATTTTGTGGCTAGCACACTGCCAAGCCATCTTTACTTTACCCAACTGATGTCAGCCGGTTAAACTCTGGAATCTTGACAGCACCAAGGCTCGAACCCATTGACTCTCTGTACCGCTAGACAACTAATTTAAACGAATATTTTACAATTACATCATTCGTAGCAACATTGACTATGGTTACCTGAATGTGTCAATATATATCTAGTTAATAAATAAAATTCTCAAAATTTAAAATTAGTTGTGTCATAAGCTTGGTGTTATAATCGGCATCCTTCCGTCTCCCCAGACGATGGTGCATCACCGTTAGGTTGGGTTGCATTTTCTCGTGTGGCTGGGGAGTCCTATCCGTGAATGACAGTCTTTACCACAGTTTTTACACACGAGTTCTGTGCATCCAAACCGTAAATTTTTAACTAAAATTATATTATCTAATCTTATCTATCAAAGAAGCTACTTGTATACATAAGATTACTACACCAACGCATACATACAGCTTTTTTTCAGTTTTATTACGCATTGATTGATAGATTCATTGTTTGTTCTTTTGCTTTGATTAATAAACCCATTCCATTTCCGATTTCAAGATGTGAAAGATAGAGTAAATTTTTATACATTTCTATAACATTTTATTATTTTAAAACATCTTTATAATATGAAATCATTAAAACAGATACTGTGTTTGTCGATGCAAAAAAAAATGTTTGACTAATCTCCGAAAGGTTGGACAGACTTAATTATTTTTTTAAAATGTGCTGTAACGACTTGCAATGAATAATGAAAAAGGGACTGAACACCAACCTATAGCTCCTAGTTGACATCATGGTTCAGCTCTCTACTTTCATAACAGAGTTTCTCATATCTATACAGGTGAAAAATACTTCTATTTTAATATCAAGTAGTCTTATAACATTGTACCCATGGATTATTAAGTATGACGCTTATCTAGATGGCTGTAGATGAAGTAATATATCAGTATCAGTACACTTTAATATAAAAAAACATATTTTCCAAGAAAATGCAGTTTCCTTTCGAAAATAAGAAGGCTAATCCACAATTATTACAAATGGCGATCCATCACCCCAGAGGCGTCACTAGGGTTGGTGTAACCCGGGGCGATATCTCATGATGTCACACGGGGTGGTAGATCATGGTGTCCCCCCCCCCCTCACGATTTAACCCATAGAACTCCTCCAAGTTTTCCAGCACAAAATAACGGGAATATATAGAGTTTTACCGTCTGGTGTCATCCCCATGATGGTGTCATCCGGGGCGGCCCGCCCCACCGCACCCCTAGCGAAGCCAATGCATTGCCCCAATATAACTATGTGTGATTTGTTTTTTCTACGAGCTTTGTGTCCGATTAAAACAAAAAAACAGTAGATTGTGTTGGCGAGTTTTTTTTTAACCATTTAGTTAAACTATTGAAAGGGATTTTTTCGAAGATAGATGTAACGTACACAAAGTCAGTTTGAGAATTAAAGTAAACTAGATGTGATTGAGGCCTAGTGACAGTACAGTGACGTTGTAATTCAATCCAATAATGCACACAATAATAGCTGCTTTCCTCTTTTTTATTTTATTTTAAATTTGTATAATTTGAATACAATGGGTACAAAAACATTCATGCTTTTCTTCACAATATCTGCTGTATTATTTAAATAGGTTGTTTTCAATACATTAACGATTCTCACTGCAGATTTTAATTTTTGTTAATTTTTTAGAAAACAATCTTTTGACCTTTGTACTTTCCCTTTGTTCGAGCTCAAGCCAATCAGAAACCTCGTAGTCCATGAAAACAGTCAAATTAATTTCAGATCTATATTGCATACATTAAAACATGGTCGTAGCACAACTCTGAGGATAGTAAAGCTGTGTAGAACTTAAGAGTTATTCTCTTGCTATTTCGTGTTCTGTTAGTTTCCATCATTGCCAAAAGTGTCCGTTATAAGAACAGATTGTTACATGAAGATAACTTTAGCCTTGGGCCGTCCGATGTGACAGATCATTTGGTGACATTATTAATGTTTGCCTTTGTTCCAAATTAATTACGAAAATATCAGTTTTCATGGACTATAAAACATGAGAATGAGCAAAATATAAAATATAATACTTATCTATTTATCTATGTATGTATCTATATATGTATGTATATATCTATGTATGTATGTATGTATGTATTTATGTATGTATGTATGTATGTATGTATGTATGTATGTATGTATGTATGTATGTATGTATCTATCTATCTATCTATCTATCTATCTATCTATCTATCTATCTATCTATCTATCTATCTATCTATCTATCTACCTACCTATCTATCTCTCTCTCTATATATAGATATATATATATCAGTCTAACTGTCTGTGTGTCTATCTATCTGTCTGTGTATCTAGCTATCTATTTATCTATATATCTATGTGTGTGTCTGTCTGTATGTCTATCTATCTGTCATTCGGTCTGTCTCTCTATTTAGCTAGTCTTAACAAGTTGTTTGGGTCTCAGGTCAGGGGGTGGTGAAGGGTTAGTGTGTTGCCATGGAGCGTTAGTTAGATGGGTCAAGGAGTCAAGCAAACTTTTTAACAGATGACAGAAAACGGTATTGAAAAGACTAAACAATTAGAAAACAAATAAAACAATCAAACACCAAACAGAACAATCAGACAACTAGCAAAACAATCAAACAACCTAAAAAATCAAACTACAAGCAAAACAATCATTCAACTAACAAAACAATCAAACAACAAACAAAACAAAATAGGATTTTAAGTTAAAGACATTTTTTTCATGAAATTATAATCATAGTAACATGATACCAGAGTATAAATTTTAGGGATTTGATATTGTCAACTTTAATTATATCTAAGACTTAAAAAATCACATAAAGAAAGAGCAACTATTTTTATATTGGATGTTTCCACAGAACTCATTTGTAGGAAACTCAAAAATTGATCTCTCAAATAAGTTTTTCACACTCCTTATATTATGTTATACATTAAATCGTAATCTTTACACGTTTATGTTCAATCAACTTTTAGTACAAAAATAGCATTAATTACTAAAAAAAAGGTAATTTAATGGTACAGAAGATTCTGATTATTTAAAATTCTCCATAAACCTAAATTATCGCTTTGAACTGATGGCTATTTTCATTTGGTCTAAAATTAAATATTTCGCTGTCTTTGATATTATGATTTTAACATCGGTATTTTATTTTTTTGGTACAATTTATGACCTATATTTTTTTAAATTTAATTTACAGTTTTTGAACATTTTAAAAGATAACGTTTTAAAGATAAGTTTCATAGTCTAGTTTTTCGAGTTAAAAGCAAGAAATGGTTTTTGCAGGTTTAGTAAAAAAAAATGACTTAATGTAAATATTTAAGCCGAGTGGTGACTACGTTTATTTCAACAATTAAGTCCAAATCATTTGTTAATGTGAGGCACAGGTTTATTGTCAAATCCAGAGACACTGCACAGAATACACACAAGTCTTATTTCGTTCACTAAGCCCTTGGCATACCCAACTGTCCCTTTCTATGTCTTAACACTCACTCCTACAGACCAGGGGCAGTGTTTAACCCCCCGCCAGTCATGTCCCTTCTCATCACGTGACTGACCATCCCTTGCTGTAATGTGATCAGTCACTCTGAGTGAATCCACTGACTTCGTGGGCTGGAGTACACCTGTAGAGACCCGTGACAGTAATCAACGCCAACTCCAGAGATTAGCTCTAGCAGACGGCTACACTATTAAATTTAATATGGAACACGGTGGTCGACTGGCAGTGCACTCGACTGACAAACCATGATCACGAGTTGGAATCCATGAGAAAGCAAGGATTATTTTCACGGAGCCTAGGGCGTCCTTAATTCCCCCAGCTACAAATGGGTACCTAGCAATAGTTAGAAGGATGGGTAATAGGTGAAACCCTATATAGCTGTGAACGCTGCATCACTTGCAAAAAGATATTCCGTCATGTCTGTGGACGCAATTATCTTCTGCATATAAGGAGCGTCTGTATATGTAATATAGGAAGAATGCCACGTGCGAAAATGGGGGATATCAGCATTAGAGAAAACTCTAGAAGAGCCCCAGATTGTGCCAGAGCCAAACAATTATTTCTGGTAGCCGTGTCAGACTTCTGCTGCTGGTTTCCTATTGGGATTATGGGTATAATGTCCCTTAATGGCTACCAGTTTGACCTTGACGTAAATGCCGGCTCAGCGGTTCTAATGTATTACTTAACAAATAACCTTAATGTTCTACTTCTTGTCTTTTTGGTGTCATTATTATATCACCTTATAAGCTTTGTCGGTTTATTTAAAAACTGTGTTGATTAATGATGCGTAGGTGAGTGACGTTCTTATAAGTTAATGTGTCTCTCTGACTTTGGAAGATCGTTTCTTAGACTCTTATAACCATGCATACGGCGAGCCTCAACGTAAGACCCTTTCATTGGTATTTGTTTCAGTTTTAGTTTGCCTGACCTGCTCGCCTCACCAATATTTCAAAAGTTTCAAGAACGAACATGCAAATATTGATTGCATTGGTGCTCATTCATTGATTGGACTATTTGTGTATTTGAATAAATTAAAATTCTCTTTCATTAAACTTTTTTGTGTTGTCTTTTCCTGTTTGCATATATTTAATTGATGTAATTTTGTTATCCATTGTTCGAGTTAATCTTTGTCTACTTTTCTCCGCGAGTTTAAAAAAAAATCTTTGCGTTTTTTTTTAAATAAAGCTAAATTAATTGTTTTTATTACAATATATTTGGTTTTTTATTTTTTACTTAATTTGAACGTTTTTTTTTTTAAACTCCTGCTCTGTATGATCTACCAGCCTACAGCTGAAGTAGTTAATTTGACAAGAAACCAATCACAATTTACTTTACTAGCACTTGAACTTATTTCCATTACGAACTAAATAGCTGAGAACGACGATAAGATTGATAAAAATGACAACAGAGCACGCATCAAATTAGAAACGTCTTATAAGACGAAGTTGATATTAGATTAGATAAAAAGTTAATTAATTTACTTTTAGGTTACACACATTAGGATCCAGCCTCGTTATAGATTTAAGAACATACTGTTATAAAGGGGTTCTCGAGTTACGACATTGATCCGTTCTAAGGAAATGTCCTAACCAGAATTACGGTGTAAGGCGGTATATTAACATATATATGTATATANATATATATATATATATATATATATATTAGGGATACGGAAATTAACGATTAATTAATTTATTAATCGGTAAAAACTTTAATTGATTGAGATAACTTGATCGATTAATCTTGGACAAAAATTAAAGGCAATGTTTCTGATAAATTCTTTTTACAACTTAATAATAATTAAAAATAGTAAAAATTAATTTCTTTTTCCTTTCATATTCTACTACCCCCGATAATAATAAACGTATATGGTCATTTATCAATTCAAGAACAATGGGAGCATCAGGAAGATCCACACCAAACTAAACACATATTCTTTTGACCTGAGATCTAATCTCTTAAGGCCTTGGCTAATACATTGGTAACCTGCTTCATTTGCTGAGCAGTGCCATACAACATTGTCTTCACGTGGAACTCTTTTGCCTCCCTTAACTCCCCGGCTATGTCTAGCGCGGGACATGACGTCAGCAGATGTGTGACCGTCTCAGAGGATTGGCTGCAATGACGGCAGTTCGAGTCCCTGTTGTGAAGAACAACACTCAAAAGTTCAAATAATAAAACTTATAATGATAATGAGACTAAAGCTAATATCATTAACAAATGTTTTGCTTCACTTCATCATTTCCGGCCTCAGGTGTCAAGGATGTTTTAATAAATTTAAATAAACTGAAAGAACTAGGCAACATAAGTGCAGATGAGATAGGTCAACATTCACTCCTACAAATGTTAATTAAACAAAGCAAATGGTCATGAATTGCCTGTAGCAGTAATAAAATAAACTAAGCAATGAACTGTCCTCTATTCTTGTATTTATTTTCAAGACTCTCTAAACCATATTAAAGTGCCTTATGATTTTTAAATACCTAGGGTAACACTACTTTTTAAGAAAGGGCATAAATCAGACCTTGGTAATTACAGACCTGCATCACTTACTATTATCAACTTTAACTCTATTCATTTCTCTTATATAGAAAGCGTACGTTTATGCACCATATTTTTTTAGACAAGTTATTTTTTTTATTTCTTTATATTTTTATTTGTTTTGATTTAATTTTAGCGTATTATTGAATAAAACTAATTAAAAAACAAAAAAAATAAAAATTTGTTATGATTTTGATATTATTTTTAAATTCGAAACGACCGGACGTGATGCGCCGAGAGACGCTAAGCTTAGCCATTTTGTGTAGGACGAAAACCGACGTGGCTGCTAAAAATATTTTAAAATATTGATATTATCGGTGAATTTATTGACAAATTTCTATTTAAATCTTACGAAGAATGCTTGGAAACCTAGAATTAAGTTATTTTGATAAGAATTTTGAAGAAAATCATAATTTGCAATCTATCGGAAAAGCAACTATATCTAAGGTTAGTTTTCGAGTGTTTCATCTTTCACAGATTTTCGAGTTTTTT
>MUZC01004346.1:241944-277718 GCA_002072015.1 Radix auricularia | reverse complement strand
TTTTAAAAAAAATAATATGACATCATTGCATAGTCAACTCATTTCTTTTTGTTATATTCCCAGGGCAAACTCTTATGCTGTTCATGATGATGCCCCCCAGTCTCTATTCCAAACTTTCTCCCAGCCAGAAAGAAAGCCAGACTACATATCTGGGAAGAAATTCAACTGGAGAATCAGTGAGTGTGAGGCAGTTTCTACATCCACAAGATTTCAATGAATTGTTTTTTTACCTTGGATTTGGTTGAAACATTTGTCAACTATACCAATTAATATTCTTCAAACCTGGTACCTACTAAGCCATTTATCAACTGTCATCAATGGTTTATTTGATGGTTCAGCTGATGAGTTCTACACATTTCTTGGACACTAAATGTATATGTGAATAATACATATATCCAGTGTTAAAAAATATTAGTCGACTTCAACTTTGTCAAAACACAAGGCTATCATGTGTTTTTAAAAATACTCTTCAAACTGGATACAAGTTGCTAAAATACTTTTTGGTCATAGGAATATGTGCAGGTGGAACAAATTCTTAAAAATGGAAATGTTTTCCAAATGAACTTGAGGGACATAAATATCTAAGAAATGAAATCAAAGCGAGATGATATGAGATGGATAGCGGCTGTACAAATTTAACATTTAAGTGGAGAGACAATAAACACAGCCTCTCTTGTTTCCAATTACATCTCATTGAATGGATTTTAACTTGTTAACAGAAGAACATAAGTTGAATGAGTTTTAGACCATTGCTTGTGAGACAACCAGATATAAAAGTAATAAAAGCATATAATAACTTTATGTTAAATTTTGATTACAGTGACCAGCTTAAACATAAATGCAACACCCTAAATGAATGTCCTAAGAAAAACACAAAGGTGTTATAAAACACTTTTCTTCCATTTGATTGAAATTACTAGGATGAAAGTTGTATTCTCTTCCAAAGTGGAGTAAAGAAAATCCTATCATAAAGGAGTTGATTCGCCGCCCAACCGTTACCTCCAGATACATTTCACAGAGCACTAGGTGGATTGCAACATGTTGATATTATTCCAATTTCTTCAAATGCTAATACTAATGCGCATATGGGTACAAAAATCTGTGCAGATTAAAAATATTAAATAGAAATTGTGAACTGTGTGCTAAATCTTGAGGGAAGATAAAATAGAAATTTCAGATGTGACACTTACCTTAGTTTATTTAAATAAGACAAGAAAATTTCATGAGGATTATCAGTTATAATTGTGTGCATTCATATGTATGTTGGAGAAAAATTATTGCCAATTTTTATTGTGGTAATGTGAATTTTTAAAGGGAATCTTTGAAGGTAAGGCATTTTTCAAAATTATTTCCCCTTTTTATATACTTAACAAAAAAATTGTAAAAAAATCATTTGCAGTTATAATTATTTAATTTTTTCAGGAAAGATACAAAAATGAATTTACTTTCCTTAAAAAGTAAAAGTATTAACCTTTTTAAAAAACTGTATTTTTTTCTTTATTTGGATCTGATGGAAAAAAAAATTAAAAATAATATTTTAAAATATGGTCATGTAATTTATTTTTCAAATTCAAAATACTTAATCAAATGTTGACAAACCATTAATTTTCAAATACCTCATTCATTTTCCTACACATTAATCTATTACATGATTAACTTTGGACCTCAAGTTTTAATGTTATTGAGCTTTTTGTAGGGTCATTAAAAATTTGACAAAAAAGGGAGAAAATCAAGGAATGTAAAGAGTTAAACTACAAGAACATATAACATATGATGAAATAGTTAAATACCTTGAGAAATATACTGCCCAATGCCAACATCAGCATGGCTTTAGAAAAAAACACATCATTTGAAGCTAATAGGTCTACTAATAATAATAATAATAATACAAATTGATAATTTTTATAGCACTGTATCCTATTAAGGAGCCGGGTTCATAGAGATTTACATGAAGATAATAATACATATATTAATCAAAAAAACATTCACATTACACTAAATCCATCAATGACAATACGTTGTACATCAGCTACGTTAATCATTAAAAGAAATTCTCTTTCATTATTTTGAAAAGATTTGTCTTAAGTGCACTCTTGTAAGACTTGGTAATTTAAATACTACGGATGTGTAATGGTAGAGAATTCCATTGTTTGGCTGCACAAAAGGAGAATGACACTTAGCCAAATGTCTTAGTTCATGTCTTAGGAACACAGAAAATGCGTGTGTCTGAAGACTTAGACAATAATAATCACATAGATACAATATCACTAGTCTCCTCAAAGCGTTTGACAAAGTTCACCACCTTATTTTATCTAACAAATTAACTACTTTGAAATATCATGTCCCTTACATCATTGGATCCAAGACTTCCTTTTGCGTAGGGAGCACAGTGTAATAATTAATGGATCAAAATTCTCAACAATAAAAGTTAACTCAGGAATTCCACCAGGAACTGTGCTAGGTCCCTTACTCTTTTTAATTTATATAAATGTTTAACCGTACAAAAGCGCAACAGGAAATAGAGTTAGGTTATTTGTTTATCATTGTAAAAGCTATAGAACAATAATCAGAACAAAAAGGAACAAGTTTGCAAGAGAAGTTAGATGAATTTAAAAAAAGGAAACTTAACGTATTGTGCTAATAACAAATATTGATAAGTGTACTAATAGTACTATACTGTACACCAGAAGTCTTTAAACTTTTCCGCCGAAGTGCCGCATTAACCGTCAAACAAAAGTTTGGGGGCTGATTGCTAGCCCCATGCTACCAAGTATTGTGGTAAACTACCGGTAAAAAAAGTCTCTCTTTTGGAGAATAAAATGTCTCCAGGTGCCGGTTAAGAGGGCCTCGCGGGCCGTAGTTAGGATGAACCCTGCTCTTTGCTATATACTATAACAATTTAACTAAGTATATTTTTGGGCTATAGAAATGTCTCCAAGTGCCGGTTAAGAGGGCCTCGCGGGCCGTAGTTAGGATGAACCCTGCTCTTTGCTATATACTATAACAATTTAACTAAGTATATTTTTGTGCTATAGAAATGTCTCCAGGTGCCGGTTAAGAGGGCCTCGCGGGCCGTAGTTAGGATGAACCCTGCTCTTTGCTATATACTATAACAATTTAACTAAGTATATTTTTGGGCTATAGACCAGGGGTTTTGCGAGCGGGGTGAACTGATGCATACAATTACAAAAATGCTATGATCACAATTTTAGCTGTGCTTGCTGAATTTTTATAATTTCTTCACACTCAGACTTTAGGGAGGCAACCTAAAACGTCAAAGGGCCAGTTGATTTTTTTTCCATACATGGCTTTGCCATTCCCCATGTCAGCAGCTGAATGTATCCTGATATTTCACTTCTATAGTATTGTAGGAAAGGTTTTTGCCGGTATCATACTAACACAATTACAGAGTTTAGCCTCCCGGGTTTATCGAGAAAATCAATGCGTTATCCAGGCTTATCGGTCTACCATTACACATGGTGTTATCCAAACGGCAGCTCCAGATAAAATGCAGAGAGCAACAGATGCAACTAAACATTGGCTTTGTGGATCTAACGAAAGCGTTCAATTTAGTCAGTTGCAGCGGGTTATTCCAAATCTATGAAAAAGTTGCCTGCGCCCCGCACTTAACTTCTACCACCAGGCAGTTTTATGAAATAGAAAGAAAACTGCGCAGATCGATGTTGTTGTTGTTCGTCCGTCAAACCAACGAGGACCACTCTAGTCATCCAAGGGTTGGACCACTCTAGTCAACTGAGGGTTGGACCACTCTAGTCAACCGAGTGTTGGACCATTCTAGTCAACCGAGTGTTGGACCATTCTAGTCAACCGAGGGTTGGACCATTCTAGTCAACCGAGGGTTGGACCACTCTAGTCAACCGAGGGTTGGACCACTCTAGTCAACCGAGGGTTGGACCAATCTAGTCAACCGAGTGTTGCAGAGACTGGTTTTGCTTATGAGTGCGCAGATGGCTGACAAGACCGATCCTGGCACGGAAATTTCGGGAACAGGAGGAACATGAGATGAGTGGGTTGTCTACTGGAGGGTTGACAGCACGGGCCTTTCGGGTTTGCCTTTTCTTTTCTGCGGCGTTGATCACGTTTGACACGCATGTCCTGGCACCTTCGTGGATGGATTGGCACCAGGTGGACCGGTCCAATGCAGCTTTCTCCCACTTGTCTGGATTTATTGCAAACGCTTTCAGAGACGCTTTCAATGTGTCTTTAAATCGTTTCTTTTGTCCACCATGGGACCGCTGGCCATGTTGGAGCTCGCATTAGAAGAGTCTCTTTGGTAGTCTCTCATTTGGCATTCGGGTTAAGTGCCCTGCCCAGTGACTTTGACTGCATCAGAAGGGGGAATATGTTGGGGAAGCCAGCTTTAGTTAGTACCACTGTGTCTGGAGTTTTTTCCTGCCACTTTATACCCAGGATCTTCCTGAGGTTGTAGTGGGAAAGTGGTTCAGCTATTTAGCAAGGCGTTGATATACTGTCTATGTTTTCATTGCATAAAGCAGTGTATAGAGCACAACTGCCCTATATACTTTCATTTTTGTCTGGATGTTAATGCCTCTTCTGTTCTAGATATTCGGGTACAAAAGTTGAGCTTGCTCTGACAATTCTGACATTTTCTTCGTCATCGATGGTGATATTTTGTGACAGTGTGCTGCCTAGGTATGTGAAGCGTTTCACTGCGTTGATTTTCTGGTTGTTGACAGAGATGTTGGGCTCAACATAAGGCTTTCCAGGCGCGGGTTGATGAAGGACTTAAGTTTTCTTTGTGTTAATTGTAAAACCAAAGTTCGTTCAGGCGCTGAAGAACAAGTTAACACTGCATTTTATGTCATCCTCTGAGGCAGCATTAAGGGCACAATCGTCTGCAAAAAGGATGTCCCTGATTGTGTCTGTCATGACCTCGGTATTTGCCTGAAGCCTCCGAAGATGGAACAGTTTGCCATCCATACGGTACCTCAGCTTAACACCAACATCCTCGTTTCTGAAGGCCTCTGTCAGCATGGAAGAAAACATGATGCTAGCGTTTTTGCCAGCACGCATCCCAGCTTGACACCGTTCGTGACAGGAAAAGGGTCAGATGATTTTCATCTGGCCTGGACTCTGGCCTGCATGCCTTCGTGGAATTGTTGAGCCCAGGAAATGAATTAGCTTGGGCAACCATACTTGGCCATGATCAACCACAAACCCTCTCTGCCAACTGTGTCGAAAGCCTTGGTTAGGTCAACATAGGTGGAGAAAAGGTCAGAGTTCAGCTCCTGGCATTTCTCTTGCAGCTGCCTTGCAGCAAAATTCATGTCGATGGTTCTCGCTCTCTTCGGAAGCCACACTGGCATTTAAGCAGGATTCCTTGATCAAGATGGGCTGTGAGGCGGTTTTGCAGTATTCTTAATTGGATCTTTCCTGCAATATAAAGCTGGGATATGCCTCTGTGGTTGTCACAAGCCAGTCTATTTCCGTTTCCTTTCTAAAGATGAACAATGGATGCATCTTTGAAATCCTGCGGATTCCTCTCTTGCTCCCATATCAAGAGAAATATCTGGTAGAGCCTTTCAGTTAGAGCTGATTCCCCTTCCTTGTATACCTCAGCTGGTAAGGCATGTGAACCAGATGCTTTGACACTTAAAAGTAGACATATTTCTGGGTCTCGAGCAAGGTTGATAGGTCATCCAGTGCCTTGTTTGTTGGTACTTGGGGAAGACAATTGATGGCTTCATCATTGATAGCCGAGGGGCGATTAAGGATGTTGTTGAAATGTTCAGCCCATCTCTTCATGATCTTGCCTTTAGAATTTCTTATAGTCACGCCTGTCTGCATAGCCTTGGATCTCATCAGCATTTTTGCTGAGAAAATCGTCCTGCATCTGACAGAATTTCTGCTGTACAGTTCTAGGTATGTTGTTGAATGCTTCTCTCCTTGAAGTGGACTTGGGGTTACTGAGGTAGGCTTGGTGGAGTTGGTGTTTCTCATCCAGTAGCTGCTTGATTAATTCACAATTCTCGTCAAACAAGTCCTTATGTTTTTCTGGTCTGGGGCCCCATGGTCTCTGTAGCTGAGATGTAAATCAGCTCTCTAAGCGATGCCCAATCTGCCTCCACGTTCTGGTTTTCCGGAGAGGTGGATCTCAAGTGCTCCTCCAGAGCAATCACGAATGACTGCTTGCCACTAGTGGTCTTCCGCTTGGCAACATTATCCGTTTGGGGGCCTTCTTACCTTGCGGGCGAATGTTGAGCTTGGAGAGAATGAGGCGGTGGTCTGTCCAGCATTCAGCACCGCTGATAGACTTGGTCACTCTTACATCCTGTCTGTCCATCTTCATGACGATGGCATAGTCAATAAGATGCCAGTGCTTTGAGCGCAGATAGATAGAGCTATGTCAAACGCCATTTTATGACAGAAGTGGAATTAAACAAATTTTTCTACTTGCAAACCACTGTCCACAATAGTCTTAGCTGTTCAGCTTCGAATGCATATAAACAAAGTTGCGATAAATCTGGTTTCACACCAAAGTTTATGGAGGACTTCACAACACTGCTCGCCTCCTATAGCTACGTCTTTGCGGATTTTGCGGCACTGATAGCCCACACAGAAACTTGATTGCAGTAACTCGTGTCAAGTTTCTCTTGCGCATGAAAATAATTTGGTCTTCAAATCAGCTAAAATAAGACAAACATTATGGCCCTAGAAACATGTTCTCCACCTACCATAATTCGCTACGATGAAATGTCAGCTTTATTTATTAGGGATCTAAGGTTTCCAACTCACTGACCATCGAAGACAAACTAAACAGTAGAATCGGCAAAGCTGCTGTAACAATGGCTAAACTAAATAAACGGTTGTGGAGAAACATCAAGTTAACGGAGAAAACTAATATGTTTAATGGGCCTACGTACGTTGCTCTACGGAAGCAAGACATGGGCCGCTCATACATACCGTAAGTGCAAGCTTAACAGCTTCCAAAGTCCAAAGTATGTTCACAATTCAAAGTTAAAGACTTAGGAGATGGTTTGCTCATGTAAAAAAATGAACCCTAGCAGCATTTTCAAGGACATTCTATGTGGAGAACTGACATCAGGAAATCTTAAGACAGGTCGCCAGGGTCTGCGTTTTAAAGATTTCTGCTACATAGACATGAAAGCAGCCACATTAATGACAAGCTACTGGGTGGGTAAGACAGGTCGCCAGGGTCTGCGTTTTAAAGATTTCTGCCAAATAGACATGAAAGCAGCCACATTAATGACAAGCTACAGGGTGGGTAAGACAGGTCGCCAGGGTCTGCGTTTTAAAGATTTCTGCCAAATAGACATGAAAGCAGCCACATTAATGACAAGCTACTGGGTGGGTAAGACAGGTCGCCAGGGTCTGCGTTTTAAAGATTTCTGCCAAATAGACATGAACGCAGCCACATTAATGACAAGCTACTGGGTGTGTAAGGCAGGTCGCCAGGGTCTGCGTTTTAAAGATTTCTGCCAAATAGACATGAAAGCAGCCACAATAATGACAAGTTACTTTGATGTGTAAGACAGAAGACTGATCTACTTGGCACACAGTTTAAAAGATGGCGTCATAGTAGTCGAGGAGCGAATGATGGGGAGGCTACAGACAAAAGAGCTTTGAGAAAAAGCCAAATATTTGGGAATCACATAACTCGTGTTTTCAAAAGCTGTGATAAAGATTGTCACTCAAAGATAGGACTGCACAGCAACACGAGGATAGGAATCTCAACACAATACCGGTGTAAGCTAGTCTTACGAGACGGAAAGATGCCGAAGAAGTATAACATGAGGATCACTGATCAAACTTTTATCTCAATTTTGAAACGGTTACGTACAGTAACACGACCCAGCCCCAAAAGATTGAGAACCAGCAGGATATGTTATTCTGTGTCGCAAGTGACTTTTGTCTATTTAGGGCTACTTGAAGCTTTCTTTTTCCACTTTTGTAAGCTTTAAAACGGCGCAAACTTTTGGGAGAGAGAAGACGTGAATATCAAAATCAACCCCACAGCGATAAAGAAAAACAGCAGGAAGTTTACCGATAAACAGAAGGAGGTTTACTGATACAAACAACAGGAAGGTTACAGATGTAAACAGCAGGAAGTTTACTGATACAAACAACATGAAGGTTACAGATGTAAAGAGCAGGAGGTTTACTGGTACAAACAACAGGAAGGTTACAGATGTAAACAGCAGGAAGTTTACTGATACAAACAGCGCTATCGAGGAGTGCAAGCCCCTGTCACAGATTTGGAACAAAGCCCAAAGCTGAAAATGACGTAAGTTGATCTCTCACAACCTTAAGCTCCCAGCCATATTAATACATTATAACGACCTCTATTGAAATAATATCACCGACTGAAATGGAAACAGAATGACTTTTAAAATTTAAACAGCTTTAATGTCATCATAGTTGAGATCTGACCATGTCTGTATGGAGAATGTATTAATGCTCGAAATATGCCAATCAGTTGAGGGTTCTCAACATATCGCTACGAGGGGTGATAGATAAATATTGTGTTTTCTATTTATGTATCATTTAGAGGGGTTGGGGGTAATAGGGCGTTTAGAAAAAAATAGTATGCGGGAATAATATAACATAATACCACAAACGAATCATAAGTTTTGGTAATATTACAATGCAATATTTATAGAGCATTAGGAAGTTTTCATTGTACCGAGATACAATTTTAAAATTTTAGACAAATAGATGAATATCAAATATTGTGACATTAACCTGTCGGGTGGGTCTACAGGAAAATCTGCACAAAACTCCTTCATACATAAATCATTTGTTCTACCACGCCTTCTTGATTTCCTTCATAAACTACTCATTTATCGCACAATCATAAATGTATTAAAAACTTTTCAAGGGGCTTCATGTTTCATGAGAAAAAATTGAGCCCTTGCCCATTTGACTGCTCTAATGAATCGCCACAATGGAAAATAAAAATTGAAAAGAACTGCCAGTCTCTTTTTTTAAAAAAAAAATTGCATTATGTATGGTTAAAATATGTACTTGGGTAAGATTGGGGCTAATATGCGGCATATTCATTTTATTTTTACATGGAACTTTACAAAAGTTTTAATTTTTATTTTGCAATAAGAAAATCACCCAAATCTAGGTCGAACTAATTGTAGTTTAGTCACTGTTAAACAAATATATAAATGTATGTGACAAAATAATTTAAGCGCAGACAAATTATCAAACTTACAACTAATATAAGTTTTCATACATTTACGTATATAATCAGATGGAGGCAAACATTATACGGGATTATAAAGACATCAAAATTACATAAAATTAAATTTATTAAAAGAAAAATTCACAAATAATCGCATTTGAAGCATTTAACAAGGGATTTGTCATAAAAACTATTGCAAATATTTGTTAAATGTAGGATTTGTTTTACCTTCCTAGGTTCAAGTGAGTGTTTGAATCGATTTGTCTATGAACTGATATCAAAGAAAGTGTATTGAAGGTAAACGCTCAAGGATTTATATAAGAAAAAGGAATATGTACAAGTATTAAATGCACAGGTGTAAGAGTGGGGCTAATAGGCGGAATTGAAATATTTATAAAGAGGGGCAACTATGTGAACTATTTGAATTTTTTTTTTATTTGTAGGGGCATGAATTAATAATATTGCAGAACCCCTGGTGGTAGCGACACTATTTTATAGCCACTAATATATATATTGTGCAAAACTTAAGTTAAATAAGCAGGGTAACGATGATAAACAGCTGATAATTCACATCGAAAAGATTCAAGAAGTTTACAATGAACAACTTCATGAAGTTTACAAAGACAGACATTACGTTTACAAAGGCACAATGTGAAACGACGAAAAAAAGCAAGAGTTTACTGCTACAAACAACACCGTCTGGAAAAACAAATACAAGAGTTCAATGCTACAAACAAAACCGTCTAGTACTACAAATACAAGAGTTCACTGCTACAAAAAAAACCGTCTAGTACTACAAATACAATAGTTCACTGCTACAAACAACAACGTCTAGTACTACAATTACAAGAGTTCACTGCTACAAACAACACTGTCAAGTACTACAAATACAAGAGTTCACTGCCACAAACAACACCGTCTAGTACTACAAATACAAGAGTTCACTGCTACAAACAACACTGTCAAGTACTACAAATACAAAAGTTCACTGCTACAAACAGCAACGTCTAGTACTACAAATACAAGAGCTCACTGCTACAAACAGCACCGTCGAGTACTACAAATGCAAGAGTTCACTGCTACAAACAACACTGTCAAGTACTACAAATACAAAAGTTCACTGCTACAAACAGCACCGTCGAGTACTACAAATACAAGAGTTCACTGCTACAAACAAAACTGTCAAGTACTACAAATACAAGAGTTTACTGCTACAAACAGCAACGTCTAGTACTACAAATACAAGAGCTCACTGCTACAAACAGCACCGTCGAGTACTACAAATACAAAAGTTCACTGCTACAAACAACACTGTCAAGTACTACAAATACAAAAGTTCATTGCTACAAACAGCACCGTCGAGTACTACAAATGCAAGAGTTCACTGCTACAAACAACACTGTCAAGTACTACAAATACAAGAGTTTACTGCTACAAACAGCAACGTCTAGTACTACAAATACAAAAGTTCACTGCTACAAACAGCACCGTCGAGTACTACAAATACAAGAGTTCACTGCTACAAACAACACTGTCAAGTACTACAAATACAAGAGTTTACTGCTACAAACAGCAACGTCTAGTACTACAAATACAAGAGTTCACTGCTACAAACAGCACCGTCGAGTACTACAAAAACAGACAACGTCACAATTTGATTTTTCAAAACTGTTGAAATCCATGTTAAGTTCTCTGACACATTCTGACCTAATAACGCCTTCTAGTGGCACTGACCAAGGCTGTCACCAACTGTCTAAATCCATGTTAAGTTCTCTGACAGATTATGACCTTATAACGCCCTCTAGTGGTAGTGACCGAGACTGTCACCTAATGAAATGACAGAAATGTAGCGTTTAAATATTTAACATATTTAATGTCATCACTATAGTTGAGGTACGGCCATGTTTGGGTGGAGCGTGTATTTGGGCTCGAACTGACACGTAGCTTGACAGTAGTCAGATAATATCAAGTAAAATAAACAGGGAGTTGGTTTAAATATTATAACGCATGATATAAGTGTAAATATGTGCGGTCTGCTGTAGTGAATAAAATAAAATATAATTTTGGAAAGTTAATATGTTGTACTATGAGAGCCAATTTATTATCAATGAAAACTAAATTTGACTTTACGATATTGTCATATACCAAGTTACAGTAGTAACCTTTTAGTCAATTAGATGACTATCACACAATGTGACATAAATCTGAATGTGACATTAGAAATGTTGTTATCATACCAAGTTACAGTAGTAACATTTTAGTCAATTAGATGACTATCACACAATGTGACAGAAATCTGAATGTGACTTTGTCATTTACCAAGTTACAGTAGTAACATTTTAGTCAATTAGATGACTATCACACAATGTGACAGAAATATGAATGTGACTTTGTCATTTACCAAGTTACAGTAGTAACCTTTTAGTCAATTAGATGACTATCACACAATGTGACAGAAATCTGAATGTGACTTTGTCATTTACCAAGTTACAGTAGTAACCTTTTAGACAATTAGATGACTATCACACAATGAGACAGAAATATGTCGGGTCGATAGGAATCGTTCATCCCAACAATGACTAATACAAGAATAACATTTTTAAATATGTGTTATTCAAATCATAAACTACTCACACATCTCACCATCATAATCTCATCCAACATTCTTGTATTTAAACCAATACTCTCACATCACCAACTCTATTGTGTTTCTCTACTGTTCCTGTCTTGTCTATGACTGTGTTACTCCACATCCAATTCGTTACAAGACTTGTCCTACATTAGTTCCCAGTGGGCACATCTCACACTTCTCATGGTTTTCAAACTTGTAGAATCAAAGTTCATGTTGAAAATATCACTCTACAACCTTTTGATGCTGGTTTGTAGGCAGTTTGTTTCTTTGTTAACGTGATCCAAGAAATCTTGTTTATCATTACATTACAAGAGTATTCTCTTAAGATTGATCTTTAGTTTTAATTAAAATGTTGGCCACGCGAGGTCAAACTGACGCACAAATTAAAAGTGTTGATAAACTAAGGGAGGTAATTTTTTAATGTCATTCAAACTTAGTGTAACTAAAGCTTTATTTAAGATAAGACATTTAAACACACACAAAAATGAAATAAATTAACACTTAAAAGTAAAAGTTATTCATGAAATAATTTTAAAAAAAAACCAAAAAAAAAAACATCAAACTCAACTACTTAGAATGGACCCAGAATTTACCCAGCAACGTTGTATTTCAAAATAATTACAACAACATTTTGAAATAAATGAAATTCCTACATATTTCCGTTAATAAAGGTAATTGATCCACTAATCATTGTTTGCCATCATCTCGTGACTACATTGTACTACACATCTACTAAACATATTATATCAGGCATGTCATGAAACAATAAGAACTGTATCCACAGATCATTGTTTACCATCATCTCGTGACTAAATTGTACTACACATCTACTGAACATATTCTACCAGGCATGTCATGAAATAATAAGAACTATGTCCACCAATCATTGTTTGCCATCATCTCGTGATTACATTGTACTACACATCTACTGAACATATTCTATCAGGCATGTCATGAAACAATAAGAACTGTATCCACAGATCATTGTTTACCATCATCTCGTGACTACATTGTACTACACATCTACTGAACATATTCTACCAGGCATGTCATGAAACAATAAGAACTATATCCACCAATCATTGTTTACCATCATCTCGTGACTACATTGTACTACATATCTACTGAACATATTCTACCAGGCATGTCATGAAATAATAAGAACTATATCCACCAATCATTGTTTACCATCATCTCGTGACTACATTGTAATTCACATCTACTGAACATATTCTACCAGGCATGTCATGAAATAATAAGAACTATGTCCACCAATCATTGTTTGCCATCATCTCGTGATTACATTGTACTACACATCTACTGAACATATTCTAACAGGCATGTCATGAAACAATAAGAACTGTATCCACAGATCATTGTTTACCATCATCTCGTGACTACATTGTACTACTCATCTACTGATCATATCAAGCATGTAATGAAATAATAAGACGTATCAAATGTAATGATTGCATATAAATAGTTTAACAAGAAAATATAAACTGTGTGCTGTTATTAATAAGTGATAAGTAGACATATCTAGAAATGTCTAACAGTCATTGGAAGCACTCTTCTACTTTAACTTGCTGCCAAAGAGATAAATGTGTTTTTAGATGTTTAATGTTTAGGTGTAACTCAATCTATCAATAGACATGACTGTACACAGTACATTTTTGTATTTCATATATTTTGAGCTTCTACTTTTATATTTTTTTTTGCATTATTTCTTTGATTTATCGATTATTCCTTGCCAACGCCATAACGCTGGATACATTTTATTTTCCTCACCAACTGTCTGACGACTGTTTTGATTGACATGACATCTACGTTCGGTCCGCCCACTTCCATAAATACGTCAAGTCTCACTTATATATCCATACACAACCCCCCCCCTCTGTAATTGCGTACAATAAACTCAATATAAATCAGCTGTCCTATAAGTTACAATTGACAGTACAACAATTTAATCATTCAGTTTGTGTTCATGCTATGAGATATATCGTCTCTACCGTGTATCAAAAAATATTTTGTGTTAATATTGTTTAAATTGAATATATTTATGTTGCTATAAATTTGTTGCAGTTTCAAATGATTTCATTGTTTAAGTTACAATTACAGAATTGCATTTAACACATACTTAGTACAATGTCAGGACGCTTTGTTTTCATCATAATAACTTTACTACTGCCACCACGTAAGTCGATTTATTCATATTAACTTTGTTTATCATGTTCAGTATCATAATAACTTTACTGCTGCAATCAAGTAAGTCGATTTATTCGTATTAACTTTGTTTATCATGTTCAGTATCATAATAACTTTACTGCTGACATCACGTAAGTCGATTTATTCATGTTAACTTTGTTTATCTTGTTCAGTATCATAACAACTTTACTGCTGCCATCAAGTAAGTCGATTTATTCATATTAACTTTGTTTATCATGTTCAGTATCATAATAACTTTACTGTTGACATCACGTAAGTCGATTTATTCATATTAACTTTGTTTATCATGTTCAGTATCATAATAACTTTACTGCTGCCATCAAGTAAGTCGATTATTCATATTAACTTTGTTTATCATGTTCAGTATCATAATAACTTTACTGCTGCCATCAAGTAAGTCGATTTATTCATGTTAACTTTATTTATCTTGTTCAGTATCATAATAACTTTACTGCTGCCATCAAGTAAGTCGATTTATTCATGTTAACTTTGTTTATCTTATTCAGTATTATAATAACTTTACTGCTGCCATCAAGTAAGTCGATTTATTCATATTAACTTTGTTTATCATGTTCAGTATCATAATAACTTTACTGCTGCCATCAAGTAAGTCGATTTATTCATATAAACTTTGTTTATCATGTTCAGTATCATAATAACTTTACTGCTGACATCACGTAAGTCCATTTATTCATATTAACTTTGTTTATCATGTTCAGTATCATAATAACTTTACTGCTGCCATCAAGTAAGTCGATTTATTCATGTAAACTTTGTTTATCATGTTCAGTATCATAATACCTTTACTGCTGACATCACGTAAGTCGATTTATTCATATTAACTTTGTTTATCATGTTCAGTATCATAATAACGTTACTGCTGCCATCAAGTAAGTCGATTTATTCATGTTAACTTTGTTTATCTTGTTCAGTATCATAAGAACTTTACTGCTGCCATCAAGTAAGTCGATTTATTCATGTAAACTTTGTTTATCATGTTCAGTATCATAATAACTTTACTGCTGCCATCAAGTAAGTCGATTTATTCATGTAAACTTTGTTTATCATGTTCAGTATCATTACTTGAAGTTGACAATTATCCGTACCTCTGTTCCAAATTATTTGACACTATCAAGAAAAAGCATAAAAAATCAAAGTATGTTATTTAAAGTTATAACAAAGCAAGTGTTTTATTTATTATGATATAACGAGTCAACAAATATTAAATATTGTAATTGTTATACAGCATACACATAGCGTGGAGATAATTCAAGTCATTCCAGTTGTGTGGTTGGTAAAATAACATGAGCAAGGTTTATCACAACAGCCAGACTACCTAATAATTATTAGAACACTAGCAATTTGCCCGCGCTTTGCTGCGGGAAGATTGAGTATGTGTGATAAGTGAGTGAGTGCATAAAAAACTATATTTTGGCCCCCAGCGCTCACCAAGGAATAATTTAAATACTATTTCACATGCTGCCATCGTGGAAGTGTATTTAAAAAATATCCAACGTTTTATGCGTTACCTATATGTTAAATAGTAAAAAAAATAGTGCTTTTCAATTTGCCTATAGCACATATTTGGTCCCGGCCCCAATGAGTGTGAATTTTAAAATTATATTACTCGAATATTTTGTCGTGTAAGGGTACCCAACGACTTCCTAAAGTTTTATGCTTCTACCTACATAGGGAATGGGAGAATTAGGGATTTTTAATTTTTATATAGTTAATATTAGGGAAAATCTACATTTTGGCCTCCCAGCCCACAGTAAAGAATGTTTTTAATAACTGTTCACCTGCTACCATCGTGGAAGTGTAGTTAACAAACCCCCTAAGTTTCATGCCTTTGCCTATTTGGAAAATATGAAAATTATTGATTAAAAATTTTTTATAGCACGTATAAGGAAAAAAAAACACGTTTTTGGGGGGCCTAGGCCCTAATGAGCGTGCATTTAAAAATTATTGCTACTTGGTAAAGTTTTATATTTTAGCCTACACGATGAAATGTGGAATTTGTGATGAGTCGGTTTTTAATATGAGAAAAAATTATATTGGGGCCTTCAGCCCCCTGTGAGTGGAAATTTATCATTCTCTTTCGCCAACTTTCAATTGGAGATTGTACTCAAAAACTTCCCAAAGTTTTATGCTTCTACCTAAATGGAGAATGGGGGAATTAGTTATGTGTAGTTTTTATATAGTTTATATTACAAAATAAACTACATTTAGCCCCCCCCCGGCCCCCAGTGAGAGATATTTTAAAATATGATTTCATCTCCTACCATCGTGAAAGTGTAGTTATCAATTCACCAATTGTTTCATGAGTCTACCAACTCGAGAAATAAGAGAATCAGTGATTATCAATTTTTATAAATCTCATATCAGAAAAAAATACGTTTTTGGGGTCCCGGCCCCCATGAGTGTGTATTTCAAAATTCTTTTACACCAACATTTGGTCTGAGAGGGTACTTAACAATTACCCAAAGTTCCATGCTCCTACCTACACGGAAAATTGGAGAATTAGTACTCAGTTTTTTTTAATATAAGAAAAAATATAATTGGGTCCCCGGTACCCAATTAGAGGGAATTCTAACATTCTTTTTGCCAATTGTCGGGAACTTGTACTCAAAAAATTTCAAAAGTTTCATGCTTCTACCTACATGGGAAATAGGAGAATTAGTTATTTTAATTTTTTGTCAAGCTCATATACAGAAAAAAATGTTTTGGGGGCCCCGGCTCCCATTAGTGGGAAATGTAACATTCTCTTTTGCCAATTATCATCGGAAGCATGTACTCAAAAAATTTACAAAGTTCCATGCTTCAATCTATACGGGAAACAGGAGAATATGGAAATAGGAGAATAAGTGATTTTTTAAATTTTTATTTAGCTAATATTAGGAAGAAACGATTTTTGGGCATCACATGAGCGCGATTTTAAAGTTCTTTTTTGCCAATTTTCGTCGTGAGAGGGAACCCAGAAGTTCCCAAAAATTTATGCTTCTAGCTACACGGGAAATAGGAAAATTTGTAGATTTTAATTTTTATAAAGCCCATATAAGGAAATAATCTTTTTTGGCCCCCGGCCCCACTTGAGAGATATTTTTAAAAACTTTTTTGCCAAATTTTGTCCACAGTGGGTACTCAGCAACTTTCCAAAGTTTCATGCTTCTACCTACACGGGAAGTCGGAGATTTAGTGATGTAAAAAAAAAAGTTTTTGGGCCCCCGGCCCCACATGAGTTAGATTTTCAAAATTCTTTTTCGCCAATTTTCGTAGTCAGAAGGTATCCAACAACTTCCTAAAGTTTCATGATTCTACCTACTCGGGAATATCTACTCGGGAAATAGGAAAATTGGTGAATTTCAGTTTTTATAGAGCACATATAAGGGAAAAGCTTTTTGGGCCCCCGGCCCCACAAAAGCGAGATTTTAAAAAAACTTTATCGCCAATGTTCGTCATTAGTGGTTACCCAACAACTTCCAAAAGTTTCATGTTTCTACCTACATGGGAAATTGGAGAATTAGTGATGAAGGAAAAAACTGTTTTTGGGCCCCCGGCCACGCATGAGCGAGATTTTAAAAGTTCTTCATTGCCAATCTTCGTTATTAGTGGTTACTCAGCAACTTCCCAAAGTTTTATGCTTCTAGCTACACGGGAAATAGGAAAATTGGTAATTTTCAATTTTTATGAAGCCCATATAAGGAAACAATCTTTTTTGGCCCCAGTCCCCACTTGAGAGATATTTTTAAAAAAAATTTTTTGCCAAGCTTTGTCCACAGTGGGTACTCAGCAACGTCCCAAAGTTTCATGCTTCTACCTACACGGGAAGTTCTATATTTAGTGATGTAAGCAAACAAAGTTTTTGGGCCCCCGGCCCCACATGAATTAGATTTTTAAAAATCTTTTTCGCCAATTTTCGTAGTCAGAGGGTATCCAACAACTTCCCAAAGTTTAATGATTCTACCTACACGGGAAGTTGGAGAATTAGTGATGAATCAGTGAGTCAGTCAGTCAGTCAGTCAGTGAGTGAGTGAGGGCTTTCCCTTTTATAAGTATAGATTGAAATATCCTGAAAATGTGCAAATTAACAAAATGGCGTCAATGATGACGTAATTGTTTATAATTAAGATGTTTTCGTTGGTAAGTAAGGACATCTATGTAATAACACACAGCATTATTGGTGACCGGCTTTTTAGGCCTGACTTTGATGTTATCTTATCTTAGATATACAGACACTCCTTCTATGCAGAAGATAAATGCGTCCAAAGAACATGAGAGATGATCTGTTGGCAAGTGATGCAGCGGTCACAGGCCACGGCTATAGGGTTCCACGCATTACCCCAGCCGCCTAACTATTGTCTACTTAGGTACCCATTCTGAGCTGGGTGACTTGGGGACTCCTCAGGAGTCCCGGGAACAAATCCTCACCTTCGTGTGGATTCGAACTCGTGACCACCGTTAGAGCAGTCGAGCACGCTACCCCTCGACCACATGTTAGGATTCTCAAATAAATTTGTACTGTATCATGCAATGCGTTGTGTAATGTATCATGTGATGAATTATGTAATGTGTTGTGTAGTGTGTTATATATTATGTTATGTAATAAGTTATATCATGTGTTATATATTGTGTTCCACAATATGTTATGTATGGTATTATGTAATGTGCTATGTAAATGTATTATGTAATGTTTTATGTAATGAGTTATGTAATATGCTTCAAGCATATCATTATTTAATAAATGAAAAACAAATATCAATACTTCTAACTTACTAACAGTAAGATTTTGATTAAAGAACTTTATTCAAATTCATGATCTTTATAAACGTAATGCAAACTTTAAAGTTCCTCAAATTTTAATTTTTTCAATCTCCTTACAGTGAATTGTACACATTGTGAATTGTGTTACAAGTATTGAAATATTGTGTTTAATAACATTCGTTATTCGTCTCTTCAGGTCTCTTGGCACAGAACAAGTATTGGGATTGCAAAGTTTGGGAGATAGACATTGCGTTGGTCTATGATTGTCGACACGACTTAGAACTACAGCGACATTTGTTCTATAAAATTGTAAAAGAAAAAACAATTAGAATAAAAGAAAAGATATCTAATGTCTTTCTAATGACATATGGTCCAACAGAGATGACGATGTTTGAGACACTAACTTCGGCAACCTTCACCCAAACAACCTTTAAAGAATCTCTATTAAAATTAAACACTTTATACTGTCCTCAACATTTGCCCATTGAAAACTTATTTAACAAAACGAGAAATGTGTTTAATGGCTTTGAAAAGACTGGAAATAAACTGGCCATAGTTGTCATGGATCAAAATATAACAAGTCATAGGTCAGATGAGAATATTTCTGATTGGCTTGAGAGTGAACAAAGGGAAAGTACTGACGTCAAACGTGTTTTCATAATGATAGATCCAACAGTCAAATCTACTGTGAGAGGCGTGAGTGTAATCAAAACAAACTCTTTAAATACCACAGATGATATTGTCAAGACGAGTATTGGTATGATTTGTAATCCGTGTGATTCTAATTACATGGGATATAAGTACAAAAGCAGCTGTTATTTTGAGATAATAGCGGGACACAAACTTACTGCAGAAGACAGACACATATTATGTAATGAACGTTGGCCTCGGTCACACCCAGTTTACTTGAATTCACAAGGTGAATTGGAATACGTGACGTCTCTTTTGGAAAACATATCACTTACTAACTCGATCAACATTAAAAAATCTAGAGAAGGTAAGTGTAAAGCTGGCATGTCACGTGGTTGGTGTAAACCACTCAACATAACCTACAGATTCATTGCTTTACTCGGACTCAATACTAGTATAAAAAACAATACAGAGTTATATTGGTACGATGATTCTCCATTTGTTTTAATGGCTGACTTTCCTCGTAATGTTGAAAACGTAAACTGCCTTTACCTGGAAAATAATGTTTTTATTAATAATAATTCTGAAGATGTTGTGCCCACAGGGTTTTACTGGCGTTATAACGGTTGTATCTTAAGTTTGGATTCTATAAATAGTATTTTATGCGAATCGAAAATGTCGGATAGAAAAGCAAAAAGAATTACGATGAATGATTATCAGTCAAAGAAACAAGAAACTTATAATCACGTATTTTACAGGAGCATTTTAACTATATTATTCACCCCAATAGAATATGGAGTAGAAAATGTAGTACTTTCAATACTTAAACAAAAAATATATGATGTTAATATCCTAAAGAAAACTATTCAACTTTGTCATTTATCAGATCAAACAAATACATCTAAAAGAAATAAAATCCCAAAATCTAACAATGAAATCCATTCCATGAAACCGTCCAAGCATGTCTCTTGTGACTTAGATAACAACACCATTTGCTTCACATATCCATTCCTGTGCGCATTGGAGATAATCAACAAAACGTATTCAATAGTTTCCAATGACAATCAAAATGACGTCCACTATCTCTTAGGTCCAAACTTACCAGATTCTAAATGTTTATACCAAGTAGATTCACAGCGACATAGAATTGGGCCACCTAACAACTTTCATTTACAAAACTGTGAACGATTCTTGTGTCCAGAAGGGTTTGTCAAGTGTCCAGAGTCCTACTGTATCCCAGCATACCTTGTCCTTGACGGTGATAAAGACTGTCCCCATGGAGAAGACGAAGTTTCTGATAACATCAAGACGCCACTGTGCCAAGGGAAACTAAAGTTTACGTTAAGAAATATTTGTCTTAGACAGGAGATTTGTGATACAACTGATCACTGCCCTAGTGCAATCAATAAATTTGTATGTCAGGTTCCATGTGATGATGGCTATGTTTGTATGTCCAATGTCATAAGAAAAGAAAATGGTAATTCAAGCACATATTACCTACGTTTTATTGAAATAAAAGTTCAGGTATATGAGAGTAAAAACTCATTTGACATTTCTCCAATTGTCTATTCCTTATTTCAATTTTTTAAAATGGTAGACATAAATTTAAGTCAATGTAAAATAAAGAACTTGAACACTGTGCTAAACAGCCTTGATACTTCATATATCTGGAGCTTGGATGTCAGTAGAAATGATATGTCGAATAACAATTACTTCCATATCATAGAGAAAATGAAAGATTTGCACCTTTTGAATTTATCTTACAATCTAAACCTAGATCTTGATGACAACTTTACATTTCCTTCAAATTTACAAGTAATTGATTTGTCTTATACTAAGTGTAGTAATGCTGTAATCAAGTCTTTAGTACACTTAACTAATCTAAGAACGTTGGAGCTTCGCCATGCTGAACCAGTTGATTTAAACCAGGTCACTGGAAATGTCCACCTTGACATCTTTGATGTACGTGGTACAGAATTGATAAACATCAAAGAACACTACCTGAGCTGGTTGTCTATTGGCAAGGCTTTGTACACAGATGACTTTAGGATCTGTTGTGACGTAATCAGAGGGCCAAACATTTCAGCAGGAAGTTGTCACGCACCATCTGATGCAATCTCCACGTGTCAAGATCTGATTGGTGACCCACTGAAACGTGTCATTCTGTTGGTGGTCGGTGTCTTGTCTCTTCTTGGGAACATGTTGGTAGTGATATACAGGTTAGTTTGGAACAGGGCTGTATTTAAAACAGCTTACGGGTTGTTTGTTGTATGTCTAGGTGTGTCTGATTTTATCATGGGTGTCTACTTATTGATCATAGCTGGGGCAGATTTGTTTTACAGGAACCTGTACGTTTTGAGTGACATGGACTGGAGACTTAGTAACGTCTGCAAGTTAGCTGGGATTCTGTCAACTTTCTCAAGTGAGACCTCTACCATGTTCATTTGTCTCATTACACTTGACAGGTTCTTGGTCATTCGGTATCCATTTGGTCAACACAGGTTCTCAAAGACTGGCAAAATATTGTCCATTAGTTTGACAATGATCATTGGTGTCGTGGTGTCTGTGATCCCAGCGGTGTTTCCTGGCTGGGAGATTTACTCCTCTAACGGGATGTGCCTGGCTCTTCCATTTAGTGCCGGGAGACACGGGGGTTGGGAATATTCGGCCGTGTTGTTTGTTGGTCTGAACTTTGTTTTATTTATTCTGATAGCCGTTGGTCAGCTGGCTATTTTCCTCGCCATCACTAGCACCAACAACAATGTCAACACGCGAGACATTTCAAGAAGAGCCCAAGATTTTGCTGTTGCCAAACAATTATTTCTGGTGGCCGTGTCTGACTTCTGCTGCTGGTTTCCTATAGGAATTATGGGTATTATGTCCCTTAATGGCTATCAATTTGGCCTTGAAGTGTATGCCTGGTCAGCGGTTCTCATCCTCCCAGTAAACTCGGCCATCAACCCGTTAATTTACACTTTGCCTGTTATTCTCCGGAGGATCAAATCTCTTGAAGGTATTTCCAATTTGTCTTAGAAATTGAGAAAGAAATAGAAACAAGTTGCAGCTACTGACTTTCAAGCTCAAAATTTCATTCGCATATGTTTTTGAAGATGTGGTCCCTGCAAAATGCTTTTCATTAAGCCATTATAGTTTCTTCAATTTATCAGCATTAAAATTATTATCTAAAATTTAATTGTATTTCTTTTTTCAATGTATGAAACATTATTGTTTAATCATTTTTTTCACCGTGTACATCACTACATCTTGTTTTTGTATGCTAATTAATTCTTATTATATTTAGACTTTCTGAATGTTACATGTTACAATCTAAAAAAATTAAGTGAATTTAATTGATGGAAGACTTAAATATAATATGTTTTATGTATTTAATTTTTGAAAATTATTTTTTATACGTTAATACACTACTTTTAACATCTTTGACAAGTTGAAATTGTTTGAATGTAAATCTTATTTTGTCTATATTATAAATAAATGTAAATATTTGTTTAAAACATTTGCTTGTCAATTTCATTGTGTATGTCGTGTGGTAGAATTTATCATCTCTTTGAGTTTTAGTCGAAATAGCTATTATCAATGAAAAAGTATCATTGAATTTTCATGTAAATGATTTTAATTAAAATACATAGCTTTATTCAAGAAACTTTCAAAGATTTTAAACTAATATAAAACTGAAATACTACCTCATTTTGGTGAGACCTGTACTAGAATATGCGTCTTAATAAATGGCATCTATCACCAGAACTAATTTTAAAAATGAGAAATAAATAAACTAAAACAAATTCCAAAAAGAATTGCCACATTAATTACTAAAGAATAATCAAAACTGACAAACATAACATCATTCGTTAAGTCGCTGAACCTTGAGACGAGCGAAGAGTAAATTAGTAATAATACATAAAGCATTTAATTCTAATTTAGAAATGCAACACACAGATAACTTAATACAACCCTCAGATAGACATAAGGATAAAAACACGGTTCCTAAGCGTATGCAAGATCAAAACGTACAAGTTTTCTTTCTTCTCGTCAGGAATTTGGTCGTGGTTGGGGATTCCTAAAGAAAACCGGACAACCAACACTTTTTCGAACTCTAATAAAGAGGCATGACTTGACACAAATAATAGAAATGCTTAAAACGCAATAATCTTCTGTTTAGAAGGAGTGTCCCTAGCGGATATGAGAAGATAAGAAGCTGCCGTTCTGGTCGTGGTATTACAGTGTTGAATTTTCGTTTGGACCACATTTTTTTATTTTTTTTTATTTTAAATATGTTTAACTATATTACCTTTCATGAGCGTCACCATCGACATATAAATTGGACAAACTTACCATTGACATTGACATTTTCACAATTCGTCACTCCTTAACAATTTTCGCAGTTTATTTGAAAGTACTCTTTTTTAAAACATTTTCATTATCAAAGTCATTCAGGACATAATCAATGAAATTAACAACATCATTTTACTTGCCAGTTAGACAATGTCGAGTCCCTCAATAATCTAGCTTGAGAACCTTATACATTTTAGAACCGTTGGGGATAGGCAGGCTTGTCCATAGGAATGTTATTTCCATGGGAAACGTCCCGTGGGATGTGATGGGACAGCTTATATTTCTATGTCCCATGTTTTTAAAGGCTTGTCTAGATTTTTTTCATTTTGACGAGCGGTAACATGGAATGATACTGAATTGACATAAAGTTTAAAAAATTTGTCGTTTGGCATGTCTCTTTGTTTATGTAGTCATATTTATTATCTAATAGACACTAAACCTAACATTTCATAAATTTCATAATTTTATTTTAAATATATTCCATATTAATATTACAGTAGTAATCCCATGGGATGGGATGGGACAAGCATAAATTGCCATGGGATGGGATGGGATGGGAAAGAAACCTATGTCCCATGGACAAGAATGGGGATGGGGTTTAGACCCAACCAACGTATTACTAATAATGTTAGGGACACTAAGGTAACTTTGGAGGGACAAAGAGTTGGAAACGCGGGTGAAAGGTCGCCTAAAGTTTATCAGGACGAAATTTGATACTTAGGTTAGTTAATTTTTGGAGGGATTTTACAATGAATTTGCTCAGACAATAGTCTGATAATCGTTGTTAAAGGGGTTATCAAAAAGTTACTGGGACTTAGGGTCTGACCAACCAGAAGAAAGTTGGCACAGATACCACCCAGGACAATTAAGAGTCATCCAATAGAATTGGTAGAAGTGTAGGGTAGACGCCGTCATGGCATGGCCAGAGGTCCTTATACTTATATACTGGACCCAAAGCTTAAGGCGTTCTCTCGCTCTAACAGAAGAACACAGATCACTCTTAGATCTAAGGTGATAAGACTGTGGGGAGTTGTGACCCTAGCTGAGAAGTCTGTTTTCAGGTTTGAGTAGTTAGATTTAGAATAGTTCATTGTATTGTGTATATTGTTAGGGTTAAATGCTTGTCATTCTTATATATATATAACAATACACAAGTAAAACAGATTTAAAACATAAAATAATTAAAAAATGATAAATAAATAAAATATAAAAAATAAAATAGCCTATATTTGGGTTATTATTTGTATGTAAAACGTATAGTTATTAGTAGCTAATGCAGCATTGAGCAAACTTAAAAACATCTAGCAAGACAAGAAGCTCTCCCTGAATTCAAAGATTCGACTAAAGCGCTCTTTGGCGATGTCAGTCTTCCTGTATGGTTGTGAGGCTTGGGCGCTCACTGCAGACCTCCAAAGAAGATTTAATGCGCTAGAGATGAGATGTTTTCGAAAGGTACTAAACATCTCCTACATGGCGCACATCACGAACGAAGCGGTCCGCGATGAAATAAGTGCTGCCTTTGGCCCTCACGAGGACTTTCTCACCTCAATTAGAAAGAGGAAATTACGATGGTACGGACACGTGACAAGATCTGGAGGTCTCTCAAAGACGATATTGCAAGGCATAGACCAGGGTAAAAATAAAAAGAGGCAGACCAAGGAAGAGTTGGGAGGACAATATCAAAAAGAGGACCGGCCTGTGATTTAGCGAATCACAGAAGGCAGATCATAACCGTGACACATGGCATGAGAAAGTGCGCAGCTCAAAATAGTGCCCCAACGACCCAGCGTCGGAATAAGGGATAGTTCAGATCAGTTCAGTGTGAACTATAGACTATAATAGAGTAATGCGTAACATTGCTATTACTCCTACTCAGTGGAGACAAGTATTCAACGAGTAAAAATTGCTAACTGTATAAGTACAAGCTAACCCTAGACAACTAGAGTCATATAGGTGCTGGTGTCTACACCCTTATAGACCAAGTATTCAACAAGTAAAGAGTTGCTAACTGTATAAGTACAAGCTAACCCTAGGCAACTAGAGTCATATAGGTGCTGGTGTCTACACCCTTATAGACCAAGTATTCATCAAATAAAGAGTTGCTAACTGTATAAGTACAAGCTAACCCTAGACAACTAGAGTCATATGGAGGCTGGTGTCTACACCCTTATAGACCCAGTATTCATCAAATAAAGAGTTGCTAACTGTATAAGTACAAGCTAACCCTAGACAACTAGAGTCATATAGGTGCTGGTGTCTATCCCCTTATAGACCAAGTATTCAACGAATAAAAATTGCTAACTGTATAAGTACAAGCTAACCCTAGAAAACTAGAGTCATATAGGTGCTGGTGTCTACACCCTTATAGACCAAGTATTCAACAAGTAAAAATTGCTAACTGTATAAGTACAAGCTAACCCTAGACAACTAGGGTCATATAGGTGCTGTTGTCTACACCTTTATAGACCAAGTATTCAACAAGTAAAGAGTTGCTAACTGTATAAGTACAAGCTAACCCTAGACAACTAGGGTCATATAGGTGCTGGTGTCTACACCCTTATAGACCAAGTATTCAACAAGTAAAGAGTTGCTAACTGTATAAGTACAAGCTAACCCTAGACAACTAGAGTCATATAGGTGCTGGTGTCTACACTCTTATAGACCCAGTATTCAACAAATAAAGATTTGCGTACTGTATAAGTACAAGCTAACCCTAGACAACTAGAGTCATATAGGTGCTGGTGTTTATACTCTTATAGACCAAGTATTTAACAGACGAGTACCACGTTGTGACCAGCACCCGTGTCCGAAAAGAGAACACAGGCCATACGGACTCGGGGCCGAATAGCTTTAGACATTAGCATTTTAAGATTGTAGATTTGTGCGCACTTAACAAACTGGAAATTTCCGAAAACACTTTATTTATTTTGGTGAAAGTGGTATTACTTCCGGCGTAGACATTTTCTTTATAAACAAAATAATTTTTCCGGGTATGTGTAAAATAACTATTCCTTCTATCCAAATAACTCACTTGCTTCCGCACGGCCATTGGTGCATGTACATGATATCAACGAAGAACGTTGGAAAGATCTTAAAGATTAATAGTAAGTGAGCTTACATCTTCAAATATATGGTGTATAAATAGTTGTGTATGTGTTTAAAGGTTCATTACTGGAGAATATTCAAAACTGACATGAGTAACACCATTAGTTAAATCATTAAACATTGAAACACTAGAGGATAGAAGAACCAAGAGTAAATTAGCAATTATACATAAGGCAATTCATTCTAATTTAGAAATACAACACAAAGATCACTTAATACAACCCTCAAATAGACATAAAGATAAAAACACCTTTCTTATTCCATGCCCATATGCAAGAACAAACACTTACAAGTTTTCTTTCTTTCCGTCCAGTATTCGGGCGTGTAATGGGTTGCCTGAATAAACCAGGAAAGCCAACACTTTATCATCATTTAAAACTCTAGTAAGAATACAGGACTAAACACAAACCATAGAAATACGAAGGACGCAATAATCTTTTGTACAGAAGGAGCGTTTGTAACATATAAGATAAGATAAGATAAAGTGCTAACAGCGATTGATAATTTTTAGTTTTAATTAAACAAATTTCAAATAAAAACAAGATATAAAATAAGTAGAAATTATGTAAAAAGTATAACTTTTCTTTGGACGTTGCCTATGTTATATAGGATATATATCCATCATTTTTGGGGGACATCGTAAGCTTTACTTATTTTAATAGTTTAAGTCTCAAAGAGTCTTTAAAGTAATACAGCATTATTGCACTTATGAAAATTTTGAGAAATGCATGGTGTCAATGAATTTAAATGTAAACATATTTTTAGTTATATCAAAGTAAAACAAGAACTAAAACCTGAAATAGTAGGAATAGTAAGAATTAAAATTAAAGAGCAAAGTTTTCTGAGAAGGCAATAAAATAGGAACCCTGTGCAAAAACAGTAAGAGAAAGGAATGTGTGTGTGAGTGTTTTTTTTTTTTTTTTTTTTTTTTTTTTTTGTTTCGAAATAATCTGTCTTAGATTATGGAGGATTGCAAAAAATAATTGCATAAATAAAGAAAATTATTTTGGTTTTAACATATTTTAAATGAACAAAATTAAAATCTGACCTACAGAGGTATCAAACACCACCGACATTGTAGTGAAATATATTACCTATATACAAACTTTGGTGTTTTTTTTTTTTTGAATTATTTTTTAAAAATATATATTTTTAACTAATCACTATCCATTTTTTTTTAAAAAATTCACATCAATTACCTTATTAATAGTTTAGTTTACTTTTGAATTTAAATTTAATCTTTATTTAGTTTTTTGAAATGTTATTTTTTTCTCTTGTTAATCTCTATTTTGTAAAGGCGATCTGATTATAAGGAATCAACCAATGGGAAGAGTCGTCGTCCTCAGCGCCATTGTTCTAGCTACAGTGTTGCACTTTGAGCTGAAACGTAAGTGGGAAAATTTAATTTTTGATGTTGAGAAAATGAATCTTAAACATTAACGTTACACAGGAAATGATAAATACTATTATTATAAGCAATAATCAAAATTTCGAAACCACCAAATATAGCTTTAAAATTTTACAAGTAGATCAGACATTTTCAATCATCTTTCAATGCACAGTTTTTATTCCTATTTTCATTGAAAGTTTTGATCCTAAAATTAATTTACAGTTTATTCAGGCGTTTGAATAAAAAAATATCAATATTCCATTTTTTTTTCCGGTCTTTATCACTAATTTTATGCTTGTTAAAACGTTTACCTAAAGACATTGTATCTTTTTGAACTCATGATCCTCTGAAGGGTGACAGAGTCAATCTTTAGCGGATAAACCAGGCAGAGTCTTGGCCCATTATGCAAATAACATGTTGGTGGCAGTAGGAAACAATGTCAATCAAACAATACTCGTGCTTTGGGGGGGGGGGGGGGCTTATAGAAGTAATCTTAATCAAACAATACTCAAGATTGTTGGGGGTAAGGCTTATCGAACTAATCTCAATCAAAAAATACTTAAGATTGTTGGGGGGAAGGGGCTTATAGAACTAATATCAATCATACAATAACATTGCTTGCAGAACGTATCTAAAAAAACTTGCGCTTGGTGCAAAGCAGGTACCGCCTATAATTTTGCTTTAAAGTAAAATATCAATATATCTAAATTGTTTCGATATGAGAAAAAAAATAAGCAAACACAAGTACACCTGTCTAAGAAAACTCATCTAACAACTAACAAAAATGTTTATGCTAGATTGAACAGGCGTGCGCCAAACTCTACTGAAACTTTAAAAAAAAAAAAACAGTTGTTGCTTCATTGAAGAGGCGTAGGCCAAAGTTTTTCTAACTTTTGTGGTTTTTTTAAAAACTAATTCACCAGTTGGCGGCAATGTTTATGTCCCTTTCCATGACAACCTGACATGGGAGGACGCAAAGGTAAGAATATCTATGTCACGTACATTAATAGTGTTTTATTTGTACAACAATTTAAAAGTTATCTTTATGAATTTAACTTCTACTGAGCATAGCAATAAAAAATGTGATGTGAAATTCTAAATACTCTCAAGATTAAATCTCGACGTAATCTTGATTTACTATACATGTGTACTTCGTTTGTAATTCGTACAGTAGAAATTTTATTTTAAACAACAACAAAACAAAAAAATATAGTAACACAAACCAAATAATTTAGTCAAATAATATAAGACAGTGGATACAGCCGGCGAAGACAAACCAGCTGAGGCCACCAGATAAAACACGCCACTGGATAAAGCCAACTAATCAAAACGTATCCATCTCAGTAACACAAACCAAACATTACGTTTACAAAAAACCAACCTATCCAGCCAGCTCACATAACTAAACTGCCTATCTCCTTGTTTCTTAACGTGTAGCAGCTTTGCGAGAATAACAAGCTGGCCCTTGCCAGGATTGAAACTGAGAACGAGGCTAAGAATGCCCCTAAGTTTAAAGGAGGTATTGTCAACTTTTTGTTAACTCCTGATGTTCTGTGTTAGGTCTATACCAGGGTTCTCCAAACTACGGCCTGCGAGCCAGATGCGGCCCGCAAGGCCCTCTTACCCGGCCCTGCATTTCACCACAAAACATAGAATTTTGGGGTTAGTAGTCGGCCCCCAAACTGCGTTTTTGACAGTTAATGGGACCTTGCGTTAGAAAAGTTTAAAGACCCCTGGTCTAGACGCTAAAACTGTTAGGAACATAAAAAAAACCCATCTGTTTGAATGTATTTGATAGGTGCAAATAAAAAACCTGGGAAATTAGAAAAAAAAAACATTAAAAATTTATTACGATAATGTATTGAAATAGTAAAGATAAATATCTGAAATAATACATCCGATCCCGTACCGTAGAAAGGTCTTCGTGACTACGTGTTATATTCAAATTACCAGATGTAAAACAGATTTAGGAATTTAAAGAAAAAACGTTCAAGCTTCGAATGTGCACATTAAACAAAATAAAACAATACCACCTCTGTGTCACATATACACCACTAGCAGTTTTCCCAATGACTTCGGCTCACTGAAACTTGACTCTGACACTCGTCTCGTAAAGGAAGATTCTGGCTAGGAGGCAAGATGGACAACGGAAGCTTCGTCTGGGTGCTCCGCGGTGACGTCATCAACTCGACCCTGTGGAGCTCTCCTCCAGAAGAAGGTTGTGTGTGTTTCGTCAGCGATGAGCTCAGAATAGCGTCCGCTCCGTGCGTGCTGAGAATTATGGTGCTGTGTATGAAAAATGGTGAGCAGGGGAGAGAATCAATGGGCTGTTTATGAGAAAGGGTGAGCAGGGGAGAGAAACATGGTGCTGTGTATGAAAAATGGTGAGCAGGGGAGAGAATCAATGGGCTGTTTATGAGAAAGGGTGAGCAGGGGAGAGAAACATGATGCTGTGTATGAGAAAGGGTGAGCAGGGGAGAGAAACATGGTGATGTGTATGATAAAGTGTGAGCAGGGGAGAGAAACATGGTGATGTGTATGATAAAGTGTGAGCAGGGGAGAGAAACATGGTGATGTGTATGATAAAGTGTGCGCAGGGGAGAGAAACATGGTGATGTGTATGAGAAAGTGTGAGCAGGGGAGAGAAACATGGTGAGAGAAACATGGTGATGTGTATGAGAAAGTGTGAGCAGGGGAGAGAAACATGGTGATGTGTATGAGAAAGTGTGAGCAGGGGAGAGCACATGGTGCTGTGTATGAGAAAGTGTGAGCAGGGGAGAGAAACATGGTGCTGTGTATGAGAAAGGGTGAGCAGGGGAGAGAAACATGGTGATGTGTATGAGAATTGGTGAGCAGGGGAGAGAAACTTGGTGATGTGTATGAGAATTGGTGAGAAGGGGAGAGAAACATGGTGATGTGTATGAGAAAGGGTGAGAAGGGGAGAGAAACATGGTGATGTGTATGAGAAAGGGTGAGCAGGGGAGAGAAACATGGTGATGTGTATGAGAATTGGTGAGAAGGGTGGGGGAAATCATGGTGCTAAGTATTAGAAATGATTATAAGAGAAGAGAATCATGGTTGTTTGTATGAGAAATTGTGAGCAAGGTTGAGAATTATGGTGCTTAATATTAGAAATGGTTATCAGGGGAGAGAATAATTGTAGAGTATATGAGAAAAAATGATGATCTAATTCAAATGTATTACACTTTTTTGTGTGTATTTTTTTGTATTGAATTCTAGTTTGTTTCATCCCACCCCCCACCCCACCACAGGTTCTGAGGTCAGCACAGAAAAGACAAAATTGACAACATCAGGTAAGTAATGGGACGCGTTGGTCCATTCTCTGAGAGAGATTCTCAGAGGCCATAAGATCAATTGGAATGATGTATGTTATCTGTCTGCTGCATGGCTTTCCTTCTTACTCTTTTTAACCGCTTCCGCCATTCTCTGAGACAGAGTTTCAGAGGCAGTATGATCTATTGGAATGTTCTATGTCTTGCTGCCTTGCCTTCGTTCCGCCATGATATCCTCCTCTGCTCTTTGTGATTCTCCTTTTACTGTAGTCAGCAAGGTGCCAGTTAAGGAATGGAAAAACATCATTATAATCCATATTAATAGATAACTTTTTCAGATTATTTTTCTTTCAAGTTTGTGTTTCATTTACATGTTTTACTGATATTAAGATAGTTGTGTTTTATGTAAATGGCTTTGGAGAAGCTTAAAATTATCTCTACTCATTACCGGATGTCACGTAGCAGAAAAACAATCTAGCGATAGTAGGCTGAAGAAATATCGGGTCAGCTATATGAAGAGTAAAAATTAGGTGAGGAGAAAGGCTGAAGTATAAGAGTAAAGTTTAGAGTAATGCTTGGTAAACAGTAATTTTTATGATTGTGATTTTGTATATGAGAACAAATTTTGTGTCGCTTTCTTGTTTTGACATATGATGCTTTAAATGGGTTTGTGTAAAAAATGTATTTTTTTTTATTTTGTGAAAGTCTTACTATTTAAATAACATACACTATGTCTAAACATAGGCTAGTGTACTCAAATGTAGTCTATATGTACCGTTATGTCAGTGTATTTTGAATTTAGGATACACACATTTAACATTAAATGCGTTATGAGTATGTGTCTCAATATAATTTGAAGTGCTGTGAGCTAAGTTTCTTGCTTCAGCAATGCAATTTATGAATATCAAATTGTTACGATTATTATTTTGTTTTTAACAAATCTATTATAATTAAGAAGTTTTTTAAATCGCATACTTTTACACGGTTTCAGTTACGTCTACAACTACGACCACTGAGATTAAGACTCGGGCACCGTGCCCTTACGACCAACAGGACCATCAGACAAGGAACAGGTGTAACTGCCCCCAGGGCGTCTGTGGTGATAGCGAGCGATGCAACCAGAAAACGGATTGTGCAAGGGGATGGTTCGCCTTTTCTTGCATCTATCGTAAGTTTTCGGTGTTAGTTAATGTTGATTTTGCGGTAGTGTTTGCTTAAACTTGTTATATATTTATGGATAAAGGCTGCGGAAATTATCGATTAATTAATCGATTAATCGTTAAAAATTCAATCGTTAAAATATACTACATTGAAATTAAATTGGTTGATTAAAATTCCATTAAATTTCAAGAAAATACTTCCAGGATTTTTATTTCAATTTGTTAATAACTTTTATTTTTTGTTGCTAAAATACTTTTTCTTGTTATTATTTATTTAGACATGAATACGCAAACATAAAGTTTCGATCCTTTATTCTTGAATAGTAGAGAAAATTTACTGTGTTACGTCACAAAATCTGGCAGCCATGGAATTACCGCCAATAAAAAAACACGCGAAATATTGAATCACAACTTAACTGCATCTATATACACTGTATAGAAATATCTATAAAAAATCGAAATAAATAGTTCCATTTTTTTTCTCATTAATCGAACAAATGTTTCTATTCAGTACCAGCCTTAATAATGATATAAAGTATTAGAAATGGTTTTAGTTGCTTTAAAGTGGTAAATTATGACAATGCAGCTCTCCAAGAAAGTTCAGCTAAAATGGTAACTAATGGAGCATGTATGTCTATTGCCATCTGTTCCGAGCCTCCAGTTACTAAAACCTTGATGAGTATTTCTACAAGAAATCATCTTTACTTACGTATTTTTTAAACAAAAAAGGCCAAATTTTTAAGAGGGCAAAAACTATAATTGATGATTGCGAGCCTTGATAAGCATATGAAGACCGTAGGCAATTTTGCAATAGTATTTTGGGCACAATTTTAAAAGTACGTTAAAAAGGAGTTTATTGGCTAACTCAGACATTTATTTTAACACCGTAATGTTAAAAAAATATTGAAAAAAAGAACATAAAAATTCACATAAATTCAGCATCAAAGTTCAAAATCATTCGACGCAAACAAAAAAAGCGAAATCCACTTGAGTTTAGCATAAAACCTTATATAATTATTTGAAAGAAGTATTTAACTTAAGATTAACATTTATCTATCGTACCATTTGGATTACATTGAATCCAAAGTAATCTTACAAATACACTTCACTCTTGCCTTGACCTAAGGATTCACCCTCTTGCCACTGACTTGTCTCCCCCCTTAGTTGACCTGGGAGTCCACGCCAACATGAGCCACGATTCACTCAACGATAACAACGACCTGACTTGCACCACCTCCAAGGGGAACAGCGCCGAGGTCAACTTCACTGAACCGATACGGTTCACTTGGCTTAGAATCGTGCTAGGAGAAAAAGGTATCGATAAAAGCATTTCTTTAATGGAGGTTGGCATATGTATTCATGAGAGGAATCGATATCACATTATCACAGTGTCTCACGTGCTATGAATAGCCATCTTTCGAAATAAACGACAGTATCTGCATAAAAGTATATACATGAATATCGATAGAGTAGGTTTTTTTTTAAACACTTACTTTTGATGATGAATCTGGAATTTCTTTTTTGGAGAAGCAGTTAAATGTGTCCCATGGAATATGTGTTTAAAGGTTCATGATAAGTTGCTTATAATGCGTGTTACTGTAAGAGCCATTGATTGACGCCTGTTTGAGATGACCATGTGGCGATCTTGGTGTGACGGATATTCTAGAGATTGTCTGAGTTTAAAAGTAGTCCCGGCGTTTATGTCTTAGCTCACCTGACATGCATGACATGACTCGCTGTCTTTTAACGCTTAGCTCATAAGTCACGTGTTAAATGTCTTAGTTTATCTGTTTCTTTTTACTGTTTAACTCAGTCATGTAAAACAAATCTTGTCATAACTGTTTAACAATATGCTTTTTAAAACAAGTTAATTTTTTAACTTGGTCATATTAAAATATTGCTGAGTGCATGGAGTTTCTAAAATGTACATCAAATGTTCGTAGCACACACTTACAATGTTGAAATTGGATAAAGATTTCTTGTACAAGTGCGAACATTAATCTCCACTACAATTTCACCGTTTCACAAATACAATTATCTATTCTACATCCACACACACAAGACTTGATTTGATTGTATCAGTTACATAACGTCTTAGCACGAACAATTTGTAGATTTGTGTAAATATTTTTTTAACTCATTATTAGTAGGACAAAAGAATTGTTTTTATTTATTTTTAAATTAAGGATAACCTTAAGAAAAGAAAATTATAGAAGAATAGTAAAAGTCATTAGTTTCATAAAAGTCGAGTATCTAACGAGTAAAATAATAACTTTAATTTTAAAGGATTCCATTTTTTTTCCCAAAGGGACTCTGAAAAAAGTGTCGCTTACATTTTATGGGGTCCAGGAGCGGGACCAGACGACAGCGTGTGAGAACCCTTCACTGCTGGAGGTCAGCGAGGACGGGGGCATCCTCGACATTGAATGCCCCGTTCATATTAACGTAACACGATTAAAACTGTCCTGGCACAAGGCGGCGTCCATCTGTTCCATTCACATCAGTGGGGGTGAGTATCGTCCATTTGTTCCATTCAGTGTGGGTTAGTATCGTCCATCTGTTCCATTCAGTGGGGGTTAGTATCGTCCATCTGTTCCATTCAGTGTGGTTTAGTATCGTCCATCTGTTCCATTCAGTGGGGGTGAGTATCGTCCATCTGTTCCATTCAGTGGGGGTGAGTATCGTCCATCTGTTCCATTCAGTGGGGGTTAGTATCGTCCATTTGTTCCATTCAGTGGGGGTGAGTATCGTCCATCTGATCCATTCAGTAGGGGTTAGTATCGCCCATCTGTTCCATTCAGTGGGGGTGAGTATCGTCCATCTGTTCCATTCAGTGGGGGTGAGTATCGTCCATCTGTTCCATTCAGTGTGTGTTAGTATCGTCCATCTGTTCCATTCAGTGTGGTTTAGAATCGTCCATCTGTTCCATTCAGTGTGGGTTAGTATCGTCCATCTGTTCCATTCAGTGTGGGTGAGTATCGTCCATCTGTTCCATTCAGTGTGGGTTAGTATCGTCCATCTGTTCCATTCAGTG
>MUZC01004346.1:210286-235606 GCA_002072015.1 Radix auricularia | reverse complement strand
AAAAAAAAAAAAAAAAAAAAAAAAAAAAAAAAAAAAAAACCAACCTTTGTATTAGCCAATTGGTAAATATTTAATTTACTGTTACGTTTACACATTTTTGTGTGTAAATGTTGTATTTTGTTGTGTGCATAACTTTGGAGCAGAAAGTAACATTTCCCACTCTAAATCTTTGTAATGTAAGTGAGGTGATTATTTCATCTTACATTACAGTAATGTAGGTCTAGTATATATTTCATCTTTTATCATAGTAATGTAATTCTGGTAATAATTTCATCTTATATTACTATAATGTAAGCCTAATAAATATATCATCTTATACTTAAGTAATTTAAGCCTAGCAATAAACTCAAACCGTTCCCCAACACCACAGCCACCAACGTGACGTCACAGAGGCCACTGGTCAAGCCCACGACGAAGCCTGCGGGCCCCAACAGAGACCACATGAAGGAGATCAACCCACAGAACTTCGCGCAGCACTTCATCCTGTTCGTGCTGGTCATGATGTGCCTGGTGGCCGCCAGCTCGATGACCTGCTACTTCGTGGTCCAGAAACATGACCTCAAGTCTCAGAGGAGGTTTTCAGGTATAGCGGTGAAGGTCAATGAGGTCCAAATGGTACAGTGTTGAGTAGCGCCAATAACGTCCTCATAGTACAGTGAATATAAAAGCGCCAATAAGGCTCTAAAGGTAAAGTGAGTTGAATAGCGCCAATAAGGCCCTAATTGTACAGGCAGTTAAATAGCGCCAATAAGGTCCTAATGGTACAGTGAGTTGAATAGCGCCAATAAGGTCCTACTGGTACAGTGTGTTTAGTAGCGCCAATAAAGATTTAATATTACAGTGTGTTGAATAGCGCCAATAAGGCTATAATGGTACAGTGAGTTGAATAGTGCCAATAAGGTCCTACTGGTACAGTGTGTTGTGTAGCGCCAATAAGGCTCCAATGGTACAGTTAGTTGAATAGCGCAAATAAGGCTCTAACGGTACAGTGAGTTGAATAGCGCCAATAAGGTCCTACTGGTACAGTGTGTTGACTAGCGCCAATAAGGCTCTAATGGTACAGTTAGTTGAATAGCGCCAATAAGGCTCTAATGGTACAGTGTGTTGACTAGCGCCAATAAGGCTCTAATAGTACAGTGACTTGAATAGCACCAATAAGGTCCTCATGGTAACGTGTGTTGAATAATCCCAATAAGGTCCTAATTGTACAGTGAGTTGAGTAGCGTCAATAACGCCTTAATTGTAAGTGAAATGATAAGCGCCAACAGGGCCCTAATGGAACATTTACTTGAATAGCGCCAATAAGGCCCTTATAATATAGTTTTTTGTTAAGTTGTAATTTAGGCATTAGCACCAGTATGATGTTTAGTTGCCATTTCGAAAAGAGAAAGGGGGTCTATTTATAAAGATAATTGCAAGAGAACATAACCAAAGGAGTTGTGTAAGTCCTGGCAGAACTACACTAGGAATGATAGTAGGGGAAGTAACGAGCAGTGATGTGTAACATTTAGTGGAGAGTGTAGAAAATGAATTAGAGTGTTAACGGAATGTTTTCTAACTAAATTCTAACTGATAGGAAATGAAACGACATAAATATCCATAAATGACGTCATAGAGAGGAATACGGGATGTGTTCAAAGGCTATAAAGAAAAATTACGTAAACGGATAGGCTAATAATTGCTGAGCTTTCAGGAGGTAATCTAACACAAGTGTGTGGCACCATCGTCTAACGTTATGGTAGCAACCTAAAGGATGTAGATAGGAACGAGAATGTGTTGAGTTTTAATGACCTTATGACCATAAAAAAAACCAGCCCTTACACCATCGACATAATCTGCATTAATCCTGAGTATATGACTTTAAATGATTTTAATTCAAAATCCCTATTTACGCCTAGACAACAAACTAAAATATTTTTGGGGGGTAACTTTCGAAACGTACGACAATTTTATGATAGAGTGTTGAAAATTTTCGAGCTAGTTCACTACAATTCAATTTGAAATATACCATAAAATGTCTCACCAACGCCCTCAAGTAACTGAAAAATTATTGTTTGTTATTTTATTGGGTTAAAAGGTGAAATGGTTTTTCTAGTAGAAAGTTAAATCCAATGTAAATTATTATCCTTTTCATTTATTAGATTTATTTTTTATACGTTAAATTGTAGCTTAAAAATAATTTACAATGAATAAATTTAATCATTACTTATATTTAACTTTTAAAGTATAAAGTAACTGGTAAAATTTGAAAAAAATTAAAACGTATTACCTAGCTTATTAAATTTATATTAATTTTTTTTCATGTGTTACATATTTCATGCAATAATTTAGTAGTCTACAAATGGAATTTATTTTAATCTGAAGAGCATTTTAGTTGTCTTCAAAATTTAAGGGCATTGATATTAAGGGCAATTATCACTAATTTCACCCACAGACAACGCCTCGCGAATGAAGTATTTTTTATGTTTATCAACAGACAGCCTTCAGATAGATAATAACCCATTCATCGACGTAAACTCTCCGTCACCCAGCCTCCTTGAGAGCCAGAGGCGTTTCTCCGAGTCCCCGGGTCTCTTGTCTCACTGCAACGTCGACGCGCCTAGCACCGCGAAACGCACGAGCTCACTCAGCAAACTTGAGCTCAAGAAAACCTCGAGCCTTCCCCGCGCCCAAACTCGCCGACTCCTCGGTTTCGCGAAAATCTTAATCTCAAAATCCCAGGAGGCTAAAGGTCAACGAAAGACCTCGTCGGCCGGCGCCACGAGAGAGATGCCGAGGGCGGACCCGACGTCAAACGTGGAGACTCAGGTCAGGAGGGGTGAGGTGAAGAGGGCGAACCCGAGACTGAGCCTTGCCGACCAACAGGACGAGAACGTCATGGGAAGAAACGAGTCGGCCCAGGTCAGGCGGAACTCAAACGCCTTCTTCCAGGCGGTGCAGGCGATGAAGCGACAAACCGTCAAGCGGAGCGGTCAAGGCGGGCAGGAGAAGGAGGGCGGCCTCCCCAAGGTGACGCCCCGGGTCATACGCCGGGTCCCGGTGCCGGTTCGGGACGCGGGAGCCACCGCCGGGGCGCCACAGGAATCTGCCGTGGTTTTGGCGCGGAAGGGCGCCGTCTCGCTGGCGATGCCGGAGTCCAAAGCGTCGCACGAGCACGAGGTGAGGGAGCGAGAGGCGAGCATGGTGGAGATCAACGAGGCGACGTCGAGGATGTTCGAGAGCACGATGGCCTTCATGACGACGGTGTTCAGCATGCACAGCGACAACAAGCCCGAGCAGACGACCAAGAAAGATGTAGATTTTTGAATGTCCTGGGAAAAAAAGAGTCGGCTGGTGACGTGAATCACACGAGAATGGGTGGGGATGGGGGAGATAAAAGACGGCTTTTTTTAGTGTTTGAAATATTAGTTACGTCCCTTATGGCATCTTTTGTTGGAATAGTCCTTCCTTGAAAAGAATCTAGGTATACAAATAATTTTAAAAATTCTCTCCAACCCCCCCCCCAGATCTATGACATCTCGCAATACAAAAATCGATCAATACATTAACTTTCTTGTTGTACTTGAGTAGAGCTAAGAGGAAGCTTTATATTGTTATCTCATAGATAGATGCACCGTCGCTAATTGTGTCTAGCTGGATAGTATCGCATTACGGGTCATAGTTTCTTTTAATTAATTCGGCCTCAAAGATGGACCTACAGCTCTATCATCTTATATTGCTTACCGTCCGTCTTTTCCTAAAGGCGTTTTTAAAATTATTCTTTACATTTTAGGTCTAATACTGTTTTAAGTACATTTATTATTATGCATTATCAAAAAATCTGAGGCTATCCGCCATTTTTTTCACAGTTTTTAAAAATATTTTTTTTAAAAATGTTCTCAAATGTATTCCACATACTAAAATAATGAAATACTGAATGAACAGCTCTAGTATATGTACTGAACTCATTGTTATTATGTAAACAAAATTTGTTTAGAGTTAATTGCTTCATTAATTTTATAAGATATAAGGATATGAATTTCTTCATTGTTGATAGTCAAAACGAGAATTAAAGTGTACTTTTATGTACCTTTGGATCTTGTGTATTTTTTTGGACGTTGCTATGCAACCGTTTACCGCTTCAGTTATTTCAACGTGTTTTCTTTGTTTGCGGAAAAATCCGACTTTACCAGTAGTTGTTTGTATTGTAAATTGAAGATCTCGTTGGTGGTTTCATTTAAATTATCTAGAGATAAATAAAAAGGCGAGAAATATCAATGCTGTCAGGTATCGTTGTATAGGGGTTCAGGTCGAGACTCACACACCAACTGGCGTACAGTAAATTAACACAAGTCCTTGTACTAAAGCAATCTTTATTATCATGAGTGTTTACTTGTCACATACGTACATCTGCATCAAGCACTCCAACTCCGTGTTTCTTAACTACAACATATATCAGCCCTCGGTCCAACCGACCGACCCAGGGCATTCGTAGCGTCCGCCCGTTCACTTGATATTCAACCTCTCCTGTCTCTCTTAACACACCTCAATTTTCTGCCTGGTCTCCACTGGTCCTTGCATGCACACTGTCCTCTCATCACGTTCCCCATGCCCTTCGCTCATAACAAATCACTCAGTGTCCTAGTATTCACCCAGACAAACCACCTTACATACACAGTGATTCTCATACCCCTGACAAATACCAGAGTGGGAACTCAAAATTTGACTGATGACAATTTAAGCGTCATCAATTTTGTACATTCTTCTGTGTTTTTATTTAGATCTAGATCTATATCTGGTTGAATTTATTTATTTAGATTTGTTTTTTCTAACTTATTTATTTGTTTTAAAGATTATAATAATTGTCATTTGCGCATCGCGATTTGGGATTTCTGCACAAATAAAATGCAAAAAAGCACGATTGTTGTTTCAGTTTTAGAAAATTAAATAATGAAGCTCAATATTATTTTAATCTTAAAACCAAATTTAAATCCTCTGAAAGCTAAAACGATGTTTGGTGTGCTTTAAGAGTGACCCTGGTAGAAACATCCTGAATAAACACAACGTAAGTGAAATATTTTTACAGGGGAAGAAAACAAGAAAACTAGTTTTTAAAGAAACCATTAAAATCATTGTTTTTTTACACCAGACGGAGGGATCTATTTGTAGAGTATTACTATATGGCTCCATTTTGAATGCATATTTCGGAGAGCCTAGCCTATCGAAAGATTTGTTTTTAAAAACAGCTTAGCTTCTAGCAATAGAAAAAGAACATTTTTATTGTAAAGTATAAATTAGTTTACTATTTCCCTACTGCTATGAATATTACATTGTTGGACATCATTCTTACATTGCATGCGAACATTTTTTAAAATTTAGCCACAATATACATTATACACAAAATATATTATAATTTGCCTTATTTTTTAAAATAATCTTCATTATAACAATTACACGTAAAAATCACGAGTTCACGGATATTGGTATACAATTTAATCATGAAAACGTTTTTGTTTTTTTTAAGTTTTGTTAATTTATTTTGTTTTATTTTGTTATTATTGATATCGAAAACAAAAATAGAAGACAAGCGTATGGTAATGCTGGTTATTAAAGTAAATATTGTGTCTATAGAAAAAAGGTGATTGTGCTCAAGCGAAATCTATTTTTACAGCAGGGCTGACAGTTAAAAATAGGGATCGTAAAGTTAAAGACCAGTAGCACCTTGAAGTGTTTAATGTCCCTTTTAGTGTCCAGAACGGTTAGGGGTTTATTTAAATGCCGGAAACTGTTAAGTGGGCATTTAAGTGTCCAGAACGGTTAGGGGTTTATTTAAGTGCCGGAAACTGTTAAGTGGGCATTTAAGTGTCCAGAACGGTTAGGGGGAGATCTTTAAGTGCCGGAAACTGTTAAGTGGGCATTTAAGTGTCCAGAACGGTTAGGGGTAGGTCTTTAAGTGCCGGAAACTGTTAAGTGGGCATTTAAGTGTCCAGAACGGTTAGGGGGAGATCTTTAAGTGCCGGAAACTGTTAAGTGGGCATTTAAGTGTCCAGAACGGTTAGGGGTTTCTTTAAGTGCCGGAAACTGTTAAGTGGGCATTTAAGTGTCCAGAACGGTTAGGGGGAGGTCTTTAAGTGCCGGAAACTGTTAAGTGGGCATTTAAGTGTCCAGAACGGTTAGGGGGAGATCTTTAAGTGCCAGAAACTGTTAAGTGGGCATTTAAGTGTCCAGAACGGTTAGGGGGGGTCTTTAGGTGCTGGGAACTGTTAGGTGGGTCTTTCAATTTCCCGAACTGTTAGGTGGGTCTTTCAGTTTCGGGAACTGTTAGGCATTTATTTTGTTCCATAAACTGATAAGTGGGTCTTTCAATGCCAGGAACATTTAGGTATTTATTTCTGTTCCAGGAACTGCTAGGTGGGTCTTTCAGTGCAGGTAACTGTTAAAAGTATCTAAGATTAAAACTCAAATCCCAGTGTCTAATTTCAGTAGGAAATGTCGCGGCAGACATTCACTAAGCCGACTATATTCCTCACACTGAGTCTTCTGCTGAATCTAAGTGAGTGAATTCTCTGTTTGGTTTACCGTGACAAAATTGTTTCAATATTTTTTGCGTTTTTATTTTTATGATGTTCTCTTTTATCAATTTTTTTATTCTCTCTAAATTATCCTTTTGGTACGTGTAACTCTTTTATTAAGAGTTTTGGTGTGTACCCTGGGGATAAGAGAAGAAACAGTTTTTTAAAACATATTTTTAAAAATATTTAAATGGAAAAAAACTAGTAAAAAGTCTTGACTTTTTTTTTAAAAAATCTTTTTCTTTTAAATTAAATTTGCTTTCAATGTTTTTACACCCAGTTTCTTTTGAATAATTTAATATCTTTATTTTAAAAAAAATTGTTAATTCTGACAGACATATTGATTTCGCCTCAGCCCAATAATTTACTAAACTTCTTAATGACAATAAATAGATATCCAAACATTATTTCTTCGTTATAAGTAGCCCCTCACCTCCAACACGCAAGAGGACTGTCTATGGGACCTAACAGTTTATATTATCGTGCCCATAGCGCCGACCAATGTCACCTCGACCAAATATTCTCTGTTCTTTTCACTCGTGTTCCCAGATCCCGACCAGATGTTGTGCCTGGCCGAACACGTGACAGTTTACTGTGACGAGACCAAGACGTGTTATGACGTCAACAACAACCCTAAGAACTGGAACGACGCCCAGGTATTTGTGGACGTTACATTAGCCCAGCTGTGTACGTTACATTAGCCACGCTGTGTGACGTTACATTAGCCCAGCTGTGTGACGTTACATTAGCCCAGCTGTGGACGTTACATTAGCCCAGCTGTGTGACGTTACATTAGCCCAGCTGTGTGACGTTACATTATCCCAGCTGTGTACGTTACATTAGCCCAGCTGTGTGACGTTACATTAGCCCAGCTGTGTGACGTTACATTAGCCCAGCTGTGGACGTTACATTAGCCCAGTTGTGTGACGTTACATTAGCCCAGCTGTGTGACGTTACATTAGCCCAGCTGTGTACGTTACATTAGCCCAGCTATGTGACGTTACATTAGCCCAGCTGTGTGATGTTACATTAGCCCAGCTGTGTGACGTTACATTAGCCCAGATGTGGACGTTACATTAGCCCAGCTGTGGACGTTACATTAGCCCAGCTGTGTGACGTTACATTAGCCCAGCTGTGGACGTTACATTAGCCCAGCTGTGGACGTTACATTAGCCCAGCTGTGGACGTTACATTAGCCCAGCTGTGGACGTTACATTAGTCCAGCTGTGGACGTTACATTAGCCCAGCTGAGGACGTTACATTAGCCCAGTTGTGGACGTTACATTAGCCCAGCTGTGGACGCTACATTAGCCCAGCTGTGGACGTTACATTAGCCCAGCTGTGGACGTTACATTAGCCCAGCTGTGGACGTTATATTAGCCCAGCTGTGGACGTTACATTAGCCCAGTTGTGGACGTTACATTAACCCAGTTCTGGACGTTACATTAGCCCAGCTGTAGACATCACATTAGCCCAGCTGTGGACGTTACATTAGCCCAGCTGTGGACATCACATTAGCCCAGTTGTGGACGTTACATTCGCCCAGCTGTGGACATCACATTAGCCCAGTTTAGACGTTACATTAGCCCAGCTGTGGACGTTACATTAGCCCAGCTGTGGACATTAAATTAGCCCAGCTGTGGGCATTACATTAGCCCAGCTGTGGACGTTACATTAGCCCAGTTGTGGACGTTACATTAGCCCAGCTGTGGATGTTACATTAGCCCAGCTGTGGACGTTAAATTCGCCCAGCTGTGGACGTTACATTAGCTTAGCTGTGGACGTTACATTTGCCCAGCTGTGGACGTTACATTAGCCCAGCAGTGGACGTTAAATTCTCCCAGTTGTTGACATTACATTAGCCCAGCTGTGGACGTTACATTAGCCCAGCTAAGGACGTTACATTAGCCCAGTTGTGGACGTTACATTAGCCCAGTTGTGGACGTTACATTCGCCCAGCTGTGGACGATACATTAGCCCAGCTGTGGGCGTTACATTCGCCCAGTTGTAAAGTTCTACCATGTTGATTCTCTCCATTTTATAGACAACCGTTTCCTAGTTCTATTATTTCATTATGCCGAGAGAAGTCTATTGGTTGGGGGCAAGGCAGAAAAAGAAATTGCCTGGTCAAATCCGAGTTGACATTCCCGCATTACATGGCCGGCATCTTTGTTGTTACGGCGCGTACCAGAGAAATTGGAAGATTCAACTATCAAAATTCTAAAACTAAACCTAACCCTAACCCTAAATTCACAATTATAACTAAACCTAACCCAAACCCTAAATTAACACCAAAACAATTATAGATCTAAGCCTAAAACCCAAAGGAAGTAAACGCAGAATTAATTGCTATATAACCCATTTGGGAACGTATAATCGGATTTAGCCTAATTGCCCTAGTTTGTATATAAAACCCCCACAGTTGCGTAAAAATAAACTAGTAAAATATTTTTTCAACAAACTGAAATAAGTTTTTTAACTTGATAACTAATATCCCGTGGGTCAACCAGGACAATTTCTGACATTCATATAACGACACTTATATTTTTTACCCCTTCAATGTAATTCAGTATTAATTAATAATATTCATATTTACGATAACTAATATAATAACATAATGGTAAAAATCATTCAATACTTAAGCAGCATTAAATTGTTACATGTCCATGTCCCCGTATTCACGTTTTAAATACTATCAGACGAAATATTTTTCCGTGTCCCTGAACGTCCCATCCAAATCACGATGTCCAGTGAATAGTTGTAACATTTGATCTCTCCAGGTCTGGTGTGAGTACCATAACATGACACTGGCCATCGTCAAATTTCAAGCTCTCATCACAGAGATCACGTCAAACATTTCGGGTAAAAATTTAAATGTTTATCATTATTTAAATTAAAAAAAAAAAACACATTTATGTCGTTTTTGTCCTCAGCATTTATTTAGCATTTAAAGTTAAAGCGTTTATAATTTTATTTCTTTAGGCCATCTTTACTCGTGTTCATTATACAAAGTAAATAGGACTACAATAAATTTAACCACTCTCAGAGTCATTATAACTTTATAGTGGTATTTATTTCAAATTATAATTATCAGTCTATGTTGTAATTAGACGCTTCTGAAGTGGCATAAAAAACTATCAAAATCTGTCGCAGCCTTACGATAACATTACAGAACATAACATAACATACAAGAAGCCCATTCAATCTCTCAATTCAAGTTAATTTCAAGTGATGCTAAATTTTTTACATATTTCTAAAAAAATATATTTAGATTTAAAAACAAAATATATATTTATTTTTCTCAAATGCATTTTCACACAGACAGTTGCATTTATCCGCTTTAAGAAAACATGATATCCCTTCCCTGCTACTTAAATTAAAAGTCTCAATGATGCCCCCGGGCCGACAGTTTAACATCAAAATTAGGGAGTATGGTCATATTTGTGATGGTCTACATGAGTCATGGCCACTCCTTGTTCACAGCTGACCTTTCAAACATTCCCCTCGAATGTGTCCACCTCCTGCCTTCATGTGTCCACCTCTTGTCATCATGTGTCCACCTCTTGCCCTCATGTGTCTATCTATTATCCACAGCCGACCTCTTAAACATCCCCCTCGAATGTGTCCACCTCTTGTCCCCATGTGTCCACCTCTTGTCCTCATGTGTCCACCTCTTGTCCCCATGTGTCCACCTTTTGCTCTCATGTGTCAACCTCTTGCGCTCATGTGTCCACCTCTTGTCCTCATGTATCCACCTCTCGTCCCCATGTGTCCACCTCTTCTCCTCATGTATCAACCTCTTGTCCTCATGTGTTAACCTCTTGTCCCCATGTGTCAACCTCTTGTCCTCATGTATCCACCTCTCGTCCCCATGTGTCCACCTCTTCTCCTCATGTATCAACCTCTTGTCCTCATGTGTTAACCTCTTGTCCTCATGTGTCAACCTCTTGTCCTCATGTGTCCACCTCTTTTCCTCAGCTGACCTCTCTAACATTCGCCTCAGATGTGTCCACCTCTCGTCCTCATGTGTTCACCTCATGTCCACAGCTGACCTCTGGGTTGGTGCCAGAGAAGACATGCAGACCAAGACATTCATGTGGTTCTATAACGGTGAGATAGTGTCCAAAGAGATGCTGCAGGGCGCCACAACTAACGCAATTGAGAAGTGCGTGTACATCACCATGGAGAAGAAACTGGGTGTAGGGGACTGCAAGGCGGAGAAAGCTATGCTGTGTATGAACATAGGTCGGGTTTATGTTGTGTATGACCATAGGTGGGGTTTATGTTGTGTATGACAATAGGTGGGGTTTATGTTGTGTATGACAATAGGTGGGGTTTATGTTGTGTATGACAATAGGTGGGGTTTATGTTGTGTATGACCATAGGTGGGGTTTATGTTGTGTATGACCATAGGTGGGGTTTATGTTGTGTATGACCATAGGACGGATTTATGTCGTTTATGAAAATAGGTAGGGAGATGTTGTATGTGGCATATGTTAAGTTTTTGTTGTGTATGTTCGAAAGTGGTGTTTATATTGTGTGTGGCATATGCTAAATTTATTGTGTGTATGTCCAAAGGTGGGGTTGTGCTTGGCTTTGCAAAAATAATTTGTCCAGTTATTCAAAAGATGAGTTTTACAACCATATAAAAGATTACTTGATAATCACTAAAAGCAAATATCAAGAATTTTAAAAAAAAATAGTTTTATATTTATAACATGAGTTCTTGAATCAATATTTTTGTTAGCCAAGAAATTGCTATTGATTTAACTTAGTTCGATCATCTTTGCTAATAAAAAAAAAAAACTGGCCTCTAAAATTTGATCATCGTCTGTAGTCTGTAGAGTAAAGATATTAATGTTACCTTTCTTTTTTTTCAAATAATCTAAACTTAAGTGTAAACATAAAGAAAAAAAAAGTTAATTATCAACAGTTAAGTTTGTATGCTAATTTTAATGCATTTACATTTTCAGTTATTGAAAGAGAACCGGATTACATGTTTGAAGTCAGTTGTAAGTAAAAAAATAATAACATGAGACACGACAACTCATATCACATTTGTGCCTACACCGTGCTATCAGTGGGACGTGGTGGTCGAGAGGTAGCGCTCTCGACTGTCATACCGATGGTATCGAGTTCGAATCCACACGAAGGTGAGGATTTGTTCTCGGGGCCTGAGGAGCCCCCGAGTCACCCAGCTCCGAATGGGTACCTAGCTAGACAATAGTTAGGCGGCTGGGGTAATGCGTGGAACCCCCATAGCCGTGGCCTGTGACCGCTGCATCACTTGCCAACAGATCATCTCTCATGGTCTGTGGACGCAATTATCTTCTGCATAGCAGGAGCGTCTGTATATCTAAGATAAAATAGTACGGCAGGTGTAATGTAACACATCTAAAATTACGATCTATTTTTTCGAATCATTTAAATTTAGTAATTAAATAGTAAAGCTCCGTGTTAGAGAAATACAGTCCGCCATTTGAACAACTGAGAAATTGTATGACAATAAATCAGTGTTTCTAAATGTACGTGTCGCGACACATTTTTAACATTGCTAGGGTTCTGAGCTCGGAAGGTATTATGAATTTTTTAAAAATAAAGCAAAACAAAATGATTTTTAAAAACAAAATAAATCAACAACAAAAAATGTAGTCACATGTGTTTCGTCTGGGGCAGAACGTTAGATTCGGTTAACGACAGTGTACGCCATTTTCTTTTTTTTCCATTCCTTCTAGCGGTGTTGTTGCCTTGAAATTTCATCATTCGTTGTCGCGAAAATTTTATAATATATTTAGCGTGTCATTACCCAAAAAAGTTTCAGAAACATTGCTATAAATAGAACCCAAGCTGTTGACAAATATTAAAAACACTAATCTAATCTCGTTCTGATCTGCTACGTAATCTTGACATTGACTGATAAACACATAATCATTTTTTAAAAGATGCACCTCAATTTGTCATAACTTCTCGTTCTTCTTGTGATAAGGGTTTCAATTAGCGCACTGGCTGCCAGCTCAGTTCTCTCATTCAATTACTTCACGCAATTCTCTCACTAGATTTTCTCATTCAATTCTAGCATACTATTCTCTCTACTCATTCTCTGATGCAAATGGCTCATGCAGTTTTTCATTGCAAATCTATAATCATTTCTCGCATGCAATTTTCCCATTCAATTCCCTCATTCGTTTCTATATTTTAATACTCCTGTTTTATTCTCTCATGCAATTATGCAAGCAAGTATGAATGAATATACGGACTTTTAATATTGGTACTAAATATAGATCGATATTACAGACCCCACTATTTTTCCATAATACTCATAACAATCACTGTTTTATTATAGGTCTCCGGTATTCTTCTTAATGCATTAATTATTCAGGCTTTTTCATTGCTTTTCAGCCAACAGGATTCCAATATATGATATATATTTATATATACACACATATATATGTATGTTTATTGGGCCTCATTCCGTATAATTTTATTTGTTCTTTGTTTCTATCTCTCTTTATCTTATAATTTTTGACTGTCGTATTGACATATCTCTGTAGATCATATTTAGACTGTCATATTGACATATCTCTCTAGACCATATTTAGACTGTCATATTGACATCTCTGTAGACCATATTTAGACTGTCGTATTGACATATCTCTGTACACCATATTTAGACTGTCATTTTGACATATCCCTGTAGATCATATTGTTACCGTCCTATAGACGTATCTCATCAGCTCGAGGCAAGTCGAGTAGAATTGACTTGGACTGTCGTATTGACATATCTCTTTAGACCATGTTAAGACTATTGTATTGACATGTATCTTTAGACCATATTTAGACTGTCATATTTACATATATCTTTAGACCATTTTAAGACTGTATCACTTCAGCTCCCGGAAAGTCGTGTAGAATTGACTTGGACTGTGCCGAAGACCCAAACCTGAAGGGAATTTGCTCGCTCGGCAAATGTTTGTGTAAAGATGGCCACTCACCAGTACTCGAAAGTCTAACTTGCAGCGGATGTGGTAGGTGTAAAGTCGACATGGTTTGTGTAAAGTGGTTATGGTTCCTGTAAAGATAAAAGCACATCTTTTGTCGAATGTCTAACCTGCATCGGATGTGGTAGGTCTCAAAGGCATTGAGCAATTTTTTCCCACAATATTTCAGCATGTATATGATGTCAGCTTTACGCTGTTGAGGAACAAAAAAAGTTGCTTATTGTTGATTTGAGGTAGTATCTTTTGGTTTGTTTCGTTACTGCTGAGTTGAAAGTAAAATTTAAGTTCACACGTTGACAACAAAAATGAGGCAGAATGGGCCGCCTCTCACAACTCTCCAAAGTCGTAATTGTTTCTTAACTCATCATAACAAGTGTCCTTTTTAAAATTTATTTTTCTACATGTAGCCATTTGTGTCATAAAAGTTCAAGAGACGTTGGTTTGCAGTATTAAAAGGATATAAAACATGAGATATCCTCATCTAATGCGATTAATGTCAGTCAGGAATCACAAGAAACTCTACAGTAAACACACGATTCCCTCCCTTCTACCATTATTATTGAACTCTGAACTCGTTGGAAGATTATCCAAACAGCAAACATGATTTTATTTGTAACAATGGGGAGGTGGGAGTGAGCAGGTGGCCAAACAGTAGTGTGGTGTTTCTGAGCCTGGAGTCCTGGAGGGTCTGGCTTCTGTCAGGATGACGTCGTTAGATGGCCCAGATAGTATCCCATTAAAATAGAATGAAAGTGACTTATATTTTATCTACATTCCTTAGAGATTATTTTAGGTCGCGGTATACAATGATGGCGCTAGATGACCCAGATAGTATCCAATTAAACTACAATGAGCGTGACTTATATTTTATCTATATTCTTTAAAGATTATTTTAGGTCGCGGTATTTAATGCATGTGCTAAACAAATCTGATTAAGAATAATTGCTTGCGCTTTACATAAATTGATATATTTGTATATTGAGTTTCTTTTAAGTTGTAAACATGTTATATAAGTTTTTTGTTGTTTTTTCCCAATTCATTCCAGATTCTCTAGTCTGCAGGTCCTGTGGAACAATGATAGCAGTTGTTACACTGTTGATGACTGTAGTAGCTGTGTGGAGTTTGGAAATATCTTAACCAGATCAGACGATGCTCGAAGTACAAACTTTTACCATTAGAGTGAAATATATAAGCTAATAAAAGGAATTTTTTAAAAAAATAAATACTGTAAAAGTTTTCATATTTGATTATTTTATTGTCGTATCATCATTTTTTGTACGTGGGATTTTGCTTATACATTCCTAAAGTTCTGTGTGTGAAGGAATTATGTTTTAATTAAATCATGTATTAATTAAACCCCTTTTGGCGTAAATAGTGTACTGTCATCATTTACTGTCGACCTTTAGCCTTTCGTCTAAGACAACTGACGTTAACTTCCCATGCCTGTATTATGTCCTCTTTCTGTTACTATAAATAAGTACTCACATAGCGATTTGATTAGTTTATATCTCACAAAAAAACAATTTCTAAAAAATAATTTTGAATTGTTACATTCTGTAATTAAGCTACTTAATGGTTGTTCACTTTATAAAGATGCTCAATAAGTGATTAACATTTTTTATACTTTCAAACATGACTTGTATCTAATACCTGAAATACAAATACGTGGCGTGTGTAATCAAGATTGGGTATGGTAAGCGGAGTGTGTCGTTATCTCTTAGCGCTCACGTCACCTTAACAATTCTATATTTTAAACACAAACAGTACCATTGAGGAATAACTTTAAATGCATTGACAGAAAGTTAGTAGCAAAATATTTCTCTATTTATATATCTTACGACGTTAAAAAAAAAAGTCCTCTTCATCTAGAGTTACAAATGTTTTTGTTGAAAATAAAGTGATCCGTTATAACAAAAATTGAACTCATTCAGGGCTGGGGTATTGAACTCATAAAATTTATTATTCGATTAATTTCATTTTTTAAATTAATTCATATTCGAATATGATAGCTGCGATTCTGGCATGAGTTTGTTCTACATCTGCCTTTAGTTTTTTGGTATACCAATCTAAAGATAGAAATGCTTACAATAAATAAACCAACAGAAGACTTAAATGTGTGACCTATAACATAATATGACGTTCCGAGTAATACTAAAAAGATCGAATATGACATATATTTTTCTTCTTCAATTTACTCAAATATTCAACAAATGACTTAGTTGTTTGACTTAGGATGTTTCATCTGAAATGCTCCAATTCAGTATTGTGAGAACAAAAACGTTTTGCATTTTCAGGTTTATAATTTTAAAAATAGAAATTTGAAATTTACTTTAAATACTCGTTTTCAACAGTATTTATGTTGAAGTAATAGATTAGTAATAGATTAGTTAGATTGTGAAACGACAAGGTGCTGGGCAAATAATTTATACCCTAACCCGCCCGCCCCTTCCCCTCTTAAAAATGTTTATTTTTGACTTTCACCCTAAGGTCTTTAGGTATCACAAGGTCTGGTGACATCAAGTGTGATAACTCATGGTGTCAACCCTTAACGACTAACCACATAGACCACCACAGAACCCAACACTGGCGAATATATAGAAATAAACAGTGTGGTCCGCACCCTTCACCAAAGGCTTCTGGAACTCTGGACAGCCTTCCTATCCCCACTCCCGTAGAATATGTACTAAGTATTTTTATTTTGAAATCGCGATTCACAATTATTATTCTCTTTTTAATAAAAGTAGTTTAACTGTTTGATCTTTTGTGACGTTTCTAGTTAGGTCTCATCCACTTTTGTAGGCGTGTACTGACAGACTGCAACTTGCATTGAAAACACATAAGTCTTTTGTAGACTTATCGACTTTAATCCAACACTAGAAATATATACACTTTATACATTAGTGAAATCAGTCTGGCCTTCTGCCATCCTCCTGCACACATTCCAATCAGCTTACTGCCACTCAACTCACTGCCTCTCTTTCCCTAGCGCCACCTAGAGATCTCTCGTCACGTGATCTCTTTTAATTACAAATATGTAAATTATTATCATGTGACAAGTAGTGAATTTTTGTTTTTTTCTTTCATGGCAACCTTAAGTTACAATGGTTTCCTTGATAGTTTACATCTTAATTATGAGTTACATACTTTTGCTTCAACAATCTTGTCTAAATATAATTCAATTTTTACAAAAAAATTGGTAAGCAGTACCATAACCGATGGTCGTAGGGGTACCTTGATTTTTCCATTAGAATTTACTGGGGGCTTGATAGTGTTGGTTGATAACTAAGTCTAAAAGACATTTGTAGAAAATTACTGATAAATTAATTCATTTATTTTATTTTTTGTGTGTCCTCAAATGATTACCATCAATTGTGCAAACTAATTCACCGACGGGAAATAGATCATTATTGAAGTGAACGTAAGGGAGAATGTAAAAGTGCGATTAAAGATCTTAACATGTCACGCCTGTTGTTAGAATAATTAATTCTAACCAGGAAATACAACACAATGATAATCTAATTCAACCCTGTGGTACACATGACGAAGAAAAAACGTTTTTTTAAATCTTATGCAAGAAAAGAGACATGTTCATTCTCGTTTATTCACGTCTGGAGTTTGGACGTGAGGTCGGTTGCCTCATCAAAACAGGAGAACGAACACTTAATTCACTTAATCAACAGTTTTTTTTTTTAATCTAATAAATTAAATGAACAGACATGAGGTATAAATGTCGAAGGATGTAATAATTTTAAATATAAAAGGAGCTTCTGTAACAAAGCAGATAGGATTATATATCATTGAGTTGATACATGTTCTTTAATTACACAAAGCCGAGATTGGAAGATAACTGTACTTTCGCGGAAAATTATGATCACTTGTTTAGCTCAACACATTCAATACACACTGTAAAATATAATTATTTGCTTGGCTATCATCATGCAAAGGTATTTACTGGGAACATGTTTACACGGTAGATATCATACCTAAAATTACATTACAATTCTCGGATGATGAGCTAACACATCTAAATTCATATATGTTATATTTGTATGTATATGTTATATATGTATATATATATATATTACACACACACATACATACATATATTGTATATTTCAAAATCAGATAAAAGCAAGTTGATGTCACTTTGGGAAAATCCGATTTTACTGGTTACTATTATTGCTACCACGAGACTACGAATTTCAAACAATCAATTAATTTTAAAGAGTAATTCTCTATAATCCCATCGGTGTAGCCCCACAATGAACAGCACTGGAAACACAGGAAAAGTGATGTATGGTAAGCTAGTCTGTTACCATAACTGATGTAATCATTCGATAAATATTTTAAATAAAGTTTACTTCATTAACACTGTGTTGATTTTATAAGAAATTTATTTTAAAGCACTGTAGATCATATTATTAGCTGTTTGATGTACTTAAGGATTATAATTAGCGTTTGTTTGTTGTTGCTTTTGTTTTTTTTGAATTATGACATAAAATATTTTGTATTTTATTATTTTTAGTGCAGGAAATTTCCGATAGAAACACTATAAGAAAGCACCTATGTTATATTGAAAACAGTTATATAAATACTTCAGAACGGCTCTGCACAGAAAATTCAGTTAAGTTTTAGTTGTTGTTTTTTTATACGTTTGGAATACTTGATATAATATGAATCTTGACCTATCAGTGGTAATATCAATAGATGTTTTAGTTCAATGTTATTTATTGAAGTTATCTTCCTCAACCCGCTCTTTTAAAGCAGAAAAGAGTTGGACAAAAACATTCTTTTGGAAACGCTATTTAAATTTCAATATGGTTTTTGGAGGATAAATAATTTTTGCCTTCACTTGTGTTGACCCTACACAAAATTACATATGCTTCGTAGTGTAGGGGTTATCACCTCCGCTTGTACGCGGAAAGATCTGGGTTCAAGCCCCAGCGGAAATATTTATAAGATATTTTTTCTATTCGCTCTTTTCCTCTTTTTTTTTTTTTTTGGGGGGGGGGGCATGACTAAACCTCACTAGGGTGGACAATTCACAGTTTATTGTTTAAAGTGGTGGTATTAAAGGGTGGGGGTCACAGGGGGAGGTAACAACAACCATTGTGCTGCTGTTTGTGTCCGTTCTCACAGCCCCCCCCTCACCTCGTTCATTGCACTATCTATGATGAGAAAGTCTGCTGCGCAAGTTACGCTTCAGGTCGTATCCTGTATTATTTGTAACAATGAAATTTCAATTTGGAATTGCCATTTGTAACCATCATTAAACAAAACATTTCTTAAAAATGTATATAAAAAAAAATAATTTTCAGTGAAATGGCAGAAATTAAAAAGGACAACGAATCGCCTGCAGATTTGAAGGTGTGTTTGTAAGTAATAAAATATATGCACTTTTCTTTTATCTGTAATATAATTATCATTAAACTATTCGTATATAAAATACAGTAGGCTCATAGTCCTACTATTTTTGTCAATTTAATCAGAATAAAACGAGGCTTTTTATTTTTATTATCAGAAATAACACAGAGCTACTAAGAGTAAATCTCAATCAACATCCAAATTTGATTTCTTGCACAGCTGGAGACTACCAAATAACAACAAGGAAGATGAAACATGGTTCGTTTGATTTTGTGATTTTTGCTTTTTATTTATTATTGTCTATTTAATATTTATTACGTAAAGAAATAAACTGGAACAGCTATGTGACATTATTTAAATTAACTTTCCAAAAAAAGTAATAATAATTACGGTTAATCATACTACTCTTTTAAGCGTTTTTGGAAATAAACAATAAAAACTTTGGCGACAATCGGCGCTAAAAAAGGAATTTTCTAAATACAGTGGAACCCACTTACCTCGAGCTCGCTTAGGTCGACCACCCCATTAAGTCGACGGTTTTTATTGGAACCGCCAAATTCTCTCTTTGTCTTAGTATTTTCTCGTCGTTTAATTCAAATTTTTTTAAGTCGCCGAAACCTCATAACACGAGCACAAAAAAGGTCAAATTTGCCACTTAACATTGGTTATCTCGATCCCCATGACCAATTGCCAGCTTTTAAAAATGTTTCACCAGGTTCTGCTGGTGACGTCACAGCCCACTTTTGCTCTCAGCGCTGTGTTGCTTCTGGTACTAGGGCAATGCGATCAGCTTGGGATTTGTGCTGGTGACGTCGTCATTATAGCCCACTTGAGTTGAGACCGGTGCCTGTGTTGCTAACTTAAATCGCCTGTTTCAGACATGTGTTGGAGAATAATAAAAGTTTTTATCGATAATCGACGTTGGTTTTTATTTTAAATTTGTAAATTCTGAAGTCAGTTGGTGCACATATACCTTTTGTTGTTAGCAAACATGTAAATTTAATTTTATAGCATGCCGATAGCTTCATCAAACAAATAACGGCAATCTGTTGTGTTTTAAAAAATCTCTAAAAACACGTGCATGAACATTATCATTTATTAACGCTAGTGATGGGACGATACCAAAATCATAGGCTCCCTAGATTTTTAAATATATAATATAACAGACAGTTTACCCACCCCCACTCTCAATCTGCCACACCATTCATGTTGGTTAGTCCTATTAGCATCAAGTTACCGAAGGAATTGTAAGCTGAGGGGATCGTATGGAATAATAAAATGTACCGTGTGTAAACTTGTTGTCATTGGCAACCATTCATCCTTCAACCTCATTTTGACCATTACATGTACTGTACTACTGCTTTGTTCTCATTGGTTCATTTATAAGAATTTGCCGTGTGCAAAAGCCAATTAACTATTGGTTAGAATTAATTAAAATATGTCAAAGTTGAAGGTTCAAAAGGAGTATCTAAATTATTTGTGTACGTTTATATAGAGAAGAGTTCGCTTTGTCATGAGTCATATATAGGTCACGATAGACAATTCCGAGTCCAGAAGAGAATGGTTCGGGGATAATGAGGGGATGTGTAGGTTACTTATTTTTGTAGTTAACGCACAACACGTACATATAGAAATTTCAAGCGCATGTTAAAATTTTGCCAATATTTTGTTAATATTTTTGTTAATATTTATTATATTTTTGGTTTTCGCTTTAACTCGATCATCGGTTATGTCGATGCCATTTTTCATTCCCCAACGCCGTGGACTTAAGTGGTTTCGACTGTAGCATTATATTCCGTATACTTTTGACATCATGTGTTCAAAGTTTAGGGAAAAGTCAGCACCAAAAATAGTTTTGTTGGGCACCATATTTTTTGCCATCAAGTGGGTGCTAATATTTATAAATATATTAAATATTGATGAAACATTAAAATTAACGTCTTATCTTATCTTAGATATACAGACGCTCCTTCTATGCAGAAGATAATTGCGTCCACAGACCATGAGAGATGATCTGTTGGCAAGTGATGCAGCGGTCACAGGCCACGGCTATAGGGGTTCCACGCATTACCCCAGCCGCCTAACTATTGTCTAGTTAGGTACCCATTCGGAGCTGGGTGACTCGGGGACTCCTCAGGCCGCGAGAACAAATCCTCACCTTCGTGTGGATTCGAACCCGTGACCATCGGTATGACAGTCGAGAGCGCTACCTCTCGACCACCACGTCCCAACGTATACATAAAGTAAATTATCAGTTACAAAAAAAAAACAGTAAACTATAAGTAACAAATGACAGTGGAATTGTTTTTTCGAAAGGTGATAATTAAGGAGTGAAGTATATGAATGTCGGCATCATTACGCGTCATGCAAGATGGTGGTGCATCATTGATAGTCCGAGTAGCGTTTCCTCGTGTCTTTCTGTGCAGTCCTATCGTTGTCAGACAGTCTTTACCACAGCTCTTGCATCCGAAGTCTCTGCTTTCCAATGTTTTGGCCTTTCTCATAGCTCTTCTGTCTGTAGCCTGCTCCATCCTTCGCCTCTTGGCTACTATGACGTCTTCATTTAAACATGTGCGTCACTTAGATCTGCCTTCTGCCCTCAATGCCCAGAAGCTTTTGCTTATTCTTGCTGCTTTCATGTTCCATGGCAGACATCTTTGAATAACAGGCGTAGGTGACCTGTTTTCCTTTTCCCCGATGCCAGTTCTCCAAATAGAAGGTCCTTGGGGATCAGATGAGTTCATACTTTCACAAAAACTACCCTATCTGTGGCGTCTTTTACTAAGGATTGAGAACATGCTTTGGGTATTGGCACTCATCAGGACCTGAATATTTGGTACTTTATCCAGCCATTTAATACAAATGGTGTAAAGAACGTGTGTTTTGGGCCATGATGTTTGTCTTTTTCAAGCTGATTTGCTAGAGGTGTGGAAGCTTTTAACGAGTTGTTGCAAACACGTTCCCGTGCGTGCGTGCCGCACCATCGCCAAATAGTAGCTCATACAGTTCCAGATAATGCTAAAACCACCTGTTGTTTCTTATTTGTGTTTTTGTTGTTATGAAGTTTTGTTCAAATTTAGGACGCAACACAAACTGCTTTTTTAAAACTAGGCGGACTTGGGCGCCGACGGTGCTAAATTCTTTTCAAAAGCCAAAGTAACTAATGTAAAATTTATTCCATGCTTTGGAATCAGTGTTTCTGACAACAAAAATTGGGATTAAAATTAGTTGAATGAAAACAATGGAGAATAAAATTTTATTCCAATAATTTGAATGATATATTTTTCACAAAATGCCTCCATAAACAAGATTTCCAGCAAGGAAACTTTTTTTTGGGTAGGATCTTTTTACATCGTTACCTTTTCCGAAATTAAAATATAAGCTCAAATATTGATGCCATAACGCTACGGTACTAGCAGCCATTGGTTGAGTTACTAGGGCTATTATGTTATTTATATATATCTTTGGTATATGCTTTTTATTATCCAGCTCAACCAAATCCGAATTGTATGGAGGACATAAGGGCATAAAAAGCAACAACAATAAGACACGTGAAACACATTCTAAATCTCTTTCAAACAAGAATTAGAGGTTATAAGTGCCCTTTTTCACGGGTGGCCAAATGGCCCAATTTTTTTATGCATCCCTGTGGGCACACACAAAAATATCGCGTGCGATTGATGATCATTCTAAGGCACCATCAGCCTCTGATTGGGCAGGTGGTTGACGTATATACAGCTAATGGTCTGTGTATAGTCGACAATTGAAGTCAAATGGCGACTCTTCTGCCACTCAGTTTGCAGTGGAAAATTCGTCCAGCAAAGAAATTGTAGGGAAATATTTTACCATAGGTATCTCAGATGTAATGCATTGCTAACAACTACAAGAATGGTGAATGGGGCAGTGACACAAAGATGTCAGACAGCCTCACAGAAAATGGATCACAATAAATAGTATTATCTTTTCAAGATATACTTTTTTCTCCGATCCCGCCTCTATTTACTACTGTTACCCAATTCAAGTCTTCTACCTGTAGTAAGATACCTATGTTAATACACTTTTTTAAAACGCTATTATTATTTTCCGCCACCTTAACTAGTATTTCATGCAGTTGCTGAAAACATCTTAACTAAATATTTCTCATATTTAAAATTACTTTAATTTTCTTCAGGCAAAGGGAAATTTGAAAGCAAAGAAGAGAAAACAATACGAAGAATGTACGACTATATTGTTGAAGAACTTTGCATCAATTGCAAGACTATCGTGATACAGCTATATCAAGGAAGTATCTTGAGCCAGTTAGATAAATGTGACATTGAGGATCAACCGACCAGACGGCGAAAGATTGAGATCCTGCTGGAAAAGGTACTGGCTAAATGCCGGAATCTTGGCCGATATTTATCAAAGCTATGGCCCATGAGTACGAACATGTTGCAAAAGAACTTTGTAAATGCCATACACATTTGGCTAGAGATAATGGGTCTTTGTTTTCTGAACTGATACAGTTTTTAGCACCTTACGCTAAAATGATAGAACCTTTCTTAATGATTTAAAGAAGTGATACATTCAAACTATCTAAATTTACAAATTGAGTAAATCACTTTTGTGCAATCTGGGTGACTTCATTAATAACATTAATCTTTTGTGGTTAAAGTTGTTTACTTTACTCAATCAGCAATATATTAAGAAGCAAGAAAATCAAATTAAGTTTATTTAATTTCTGTATAATATATGACTTCATAATTCCATTAAAAAAATATTAAGAGAAAAATATTGTATTGTTTTTAAATGATTATTTTTAAAATCTGCCTAATTTTTAGTATTTCAAAGTACATATTGACACATTGTATCAATTTTTTTAATGTAGCTTGTAAAAAAACAATCATTGTTACGACCCCGAACCAATAGTTATTGAATTCTCTTCTATAAGAACACCAGCAATTTTCGGCCAACTTATGTTTGTTCCTTTTATGTTTGAGAAACTTGTATGACATACGATTGATAACTTTTAGATTTTTTTTTAATCCTTCATAATAACTCGTAGAGTTTGTGTGTCACAAAGATTTAGGATCGAGTTTAGCTCTTTTCCCGGCAACCTATCGAACTGAAACTTTGCAGGCAGACTGCAAAAAATGATATGTCAAAATTTTACATCAATTAATTATACTGAAATTAGTTTAATTACTTTTTAGATTATATTTTTATCTCTATGTAGCATGTGAACATCTTTGCTAGTCTGTCACACGGTGCGTATGTTATTGTAGACACTTTAAATTAAATCACATATTTAAAGGAATTATAGTTTTAAAAAAAATTGGTGTTACGTTTTTGTTGTTGTTTTTTTTAATTTAATTTTTGTTTTTAGCATTTTTTAACAATATTAATATAGGTAAAAATTATCCACTGAAAAAAAAGGTATTATAAAATTATTATTTTTTTAAAATATTGATGATAACTTTGCTTTTTTTCCTGTTAATTCATAAAATTCTTTTGTTCTACGTCTATCTGAAGTGTTTAAGAAGAACGTTATCTTTTGTCATGACCAAATTTGTTCATAACTAGCAATATAACAACTACTCATATTCTTATTTTGCCTGCGGTATATTTTTAACGCATTACATATCAAATGTATTTGAAATATTTTTTTAAATTGCCTTTCTTATGACTACAAACAAAAACCGTAGAAATCTAACTGTAAATATATTATTGTGCATATATATATATATATATATATTTTATCGATTAGAAATAATAAAACTGATTAAAATTAAAGAAAATGTGTTTCCCTTTTAAATTTGCAATTTATTAATAAATAATTGATTATAAATATTTTATAATATTTGCTTTTTTTATGTATCAACTTCTCCAATTAGAAGTGGATGTATAATGTGTAAACTTTAAAATAACCTGTTTTATAAAGACAATAATTTAAATGAACATAGTTTTTACTTAATTCACAATAAAAAAATCGAAATGCATTGGCATTATATTGAACTACTTACATTTATATTAGGGCTGCGGAAATTATTGATTAATTTTTCGATTAATCGGTAATTTTTTATCGATTAAAATTATTTTAATCGATAAAATAGCGTTTAAATTGAAGAGGTTCTTTCAAATAATTTTTCCGATTTATTAATAAAAGATTAATTATTAATAATAGTTAATCTTTTTTTATTAATAAGTAAATCGGAAAAAAAATTATTTAACAAGTGTAAACTTTAAAATAAGCTCTTATATTTAAATTTTAATAAATATTAATTGCCTGTTTCTCTTACTTCCCTTGAAATTTTCAGTTTAATTACGTCATACATCTTATTTTAAGCTGAATCAAAATGATCTTTTAATTATTCGGTAATTTTTCAAAAGCTAATGATTAAATTTAAATTAATCGATAACAGCATATA
>MUZC01004346.1:161555-210062 GCA_002072015.1 Radix auricularia | reverse complement strand
TTTAAAATTATTTATTAATATCTTATAGTATAATCTGTATTATTAATTTTAAATTAAATGAAATATATTTCATAAAATCACCACTGATTATTAAGCTGAAATTATGATCTAAAACTAAAGAAAAATTAATATTTCTTAAATTATGTTTAAATAAATAGTTCACTGAAAAGTATGAACGCCCTTCTCAAGAATTTTAATATAAGAAATTTAACGCTACTTAACATTTTCTTCTTAAATAGTCCACTTTTAGCCATCAGCTTAAATCAAAAGAGGGATAAATAGAGTCACTTTAATAAATTGCATGCACAAATGAATTATGTTTATGTAACAAGTAAATGACACAGATCCGTTAGGTATGATTGGATTGAAAAACCCGTGATTTTATCAGGAATGAATAACTTGAAATTTTCGTATGACTAAATTCCTATCAGTTGTAGGGACTATATTTTAGTCCTTTCAAAGAGTTATTGCAGTATGTGACAGGGCTTATGTTTCCTCGCCCTTTTACACAGAGCCGTAGTACATCCAAAACCATTGTAAGCCTCCGCCACTCTTCAGCTAGTCTTCAATCGTCGCGTCACCTAACACCTATCATAAGTTTTCTCGCCTTCTCTTGTAAATACAGTATTACTTCCCTATGATCGAAGACAACATAACAAGAATATAAGAAAACATTATAATACATTTAGTTATAGGATGTGATGACATAGATATTTTTATAATGTTGCTGTCTAAAACTTGTAGATCTAATAATCCTTTTCCGGCCCAAAGCTACAAATGAAACTTTTTTACAATGAACAAATACATATGACATCCAATTGAAATAATTACGCAAATGTTGGATTTAATCAGTGTGCGTGGTCAGCTTTGAATGGACCGGAATGGCCACAAGTTTTAACTTATTCGATGATTGGCTGGTTTTAGCATAATTTGTTTACATACAGTATTTTGATTTATTAAACTTTCATGTATTACAATTAATCTTTGCGTTATGGTAATTAATAGAGTGTATACAATTTTGGGGATACCCTGTATTATATATGTTATAATTATTACTTTTATACAATTATTTTTATACAAAAATAAATTAAGTATGACATTAAACATATCATAGAGGATTAAAAATTGAAATTGTAATTTAATTTGATTGTGTTTTTTTTTTTTTAATGCAGTGGTGAATCGTGAAGCTCAAATTAATCGATGCGGCTAAAGAGCATTAACTTTTTTTTCTTACATTTAACAATTATTGGTATACTTGGTATTTTTCGTTCTATATATTTAATACGTGAAGAACAAGTATTCTTTGCAGGGATGTTATCGATTAATTTTAATTTTATCGTTAAATTTTGAAAAATTAACGATAAAATAATTGATAATTTTGATCAAAGCTATTAATCGGAAAATTTCAAGATTGTTTTTTTTTTTTATAAAAAAAGACAGGTAATTGCCACTTTTGTTTTATTGATTTCTTTTCCCGGTCTTTAAGACATTAAACAAAATGTCAATATTCTAAAAAAATGTTTGTTTTTTTTGTGTGTTTTTTTTTTAAATTTACACAACTTAAAAAACTATAACAATTAAAATTATAAGTTTTTTTAAAATATATTTTTAAAAAGAATCCGGCTTTGTAATTCAGATAATTACAAGTTTTAGTATAATTTAATATTTCAGTATAAAGGTATTTGAAATATCAGTATACATTCTTAAAGCATAGTTATCAATGCAAAAATAATCCATTTAAGTTTAGGCTCTCGAATAAAAAATCTTTATTTAGTTTATTCAAAACAAAACGCTACTTAAGTTGCTTCTATTATTGATGTATTTTATGTGTCACAATTATTGTCGTTGTGATAGTTTTGTAGATTTGTCTTTATATTGCATTGTTTTGTCTTTCTTATACCACATAGTTTGTAAATTATTTTTGAAAATGTTAAAACTATGACAATGATATCGAGATATCTGTCGAAAACTGGATTCAAGGAAGCACTCAACCTCAACAACAATATTTGTATTAATAGACATACTGAAATATATGGAGGCTTTATTGTGTAACAGCGTGTAAAAAAATGTTTCAAAAACAAGTGTACGAACATAGATCTAATCGTTTACTGCAATATCCTTTGAAGAGAGATAATTTTTTTCGCATATTTCAATAAGAAAGGCAATAAAATATATTGGTTTTATCATCAGTCTATTAAGGTTTATCATGCGTGTTGTTTATGATTTATACATTTTTGATTACCTCGTGTGCACTGAATTTAGTTTTGTCTAGATACTAGTTGTTTATTATTTTGCCCGCAGGATGTTGTTGGCCTGTTAATTTTTTTTTAATTTGACAATACATTAAATCTGTTTTATGAGAAGTGTGTTCGTATTAACTTAACCCGGTTTCCAGTTTATACTGATAAATTTTAAATATGCTTAGCCATTGTGATGTCTACCGGGATCTGCATATGCTGGGCAAACCTGGCCATGTGATGACAACATCTGTACTTTACTGGATTATATAAAGTGTATTTTTGTGAATGTATTCAATGATGGTATTTTGTGCTATTTAAAATTTGTATCGATCATTTGAAAAAAAAATTAAATTAAAAATAAATTTAGCATTCATTATCAGTGGCGACCTGTGAACAATCAATTTTGACCTTTTTTTTTAAGGTCCAAGGCCTTAAGGGAACACTTGATTTGTAACTTATATTTATTTTTTTTACTCATTTATATTCGTGTCTTTACACTCACACACATACATACGTACACACACAAATATTCATTTAACAAATGTGACAATCTCTCTCTTTTCCATTGATGGGAGTAATCTTTTTTTATTCATCATGTGTACGAATTTGTGATTTTCTTTTATTTTCTTAAATCACATTAAATTGAGGTTTTAATGCAGCTTTGACACAAGATATTTATAAAACATCTGAATAATTTCGCACCAAAAATGTTGTGTGATAGTTCTAGTAAAAATAAATAAAATAAAATTTTACTTAAAGCCCCATATCGACATTAGCGCCTAAAGTTTAAGCAATGTTAAATTAAGCATTAGAATGTTGATTTATAACTTATAAACTTAGATTTTAAAATATTTTTGTTTAAATGTGTGTTATATTTTATTTATTTTTAAAAAAATTATTAAAAACTGAATAGATATCTAAAGCCTAAATTTTGATAATTTTTATATAATATAGACGGATTCTTATAATTTAAACATTACTTTAATTAGATAGGCATAGCATTGTTAATGAATAAACGAATGAAGAATACAGATCATGTGTGCTACTTTAATGCCATAAAACCAATAAAATTGTTCTATTAGTTAGGGCTGTTATCGATTACTTTAAATTTATTCGATAACTTTTGACTTTTGAAAAATTACCGAATAACTAATCAATAATTTATATTTTGCTAAAAAAATGATGTATGCCGTCATTAAACTAAAATTTCAAAGGAAATGGCAAAGACAGGCATTTAACTTTTTAAAAAAATATATAATGAGTTCGACATAATGTCAATGAATTACAGTTTTGTTATTAGTAATTACGCAAAAACGATGTATACATTTTTATATTGTGGTACGCGGTGGTCGAGTGGTAGCGCGCTCGACTGGCGTACCGATGGTCAAGAGCTCAAATGAGTCACTCAGCTCTGAATGGGTACCCACCTAACAATAGTTAGGCGGCTGGGTAATGCGCGGAACCCTTATAGCCGTGGCCTGTAACCGGTATATCACTTGCCGAAAGATCATCTGTCATGGTCTGTGGACGCAATTATCTTATGCATAGAAGGAGAGTCTGTATATCTAAGATAAGTCGATAATAGATCATTTTTCTTATAATAAAAGCTTATTTTAAAGCTTATTTTAAAGTTCACACGTTAATGTGTACGTGAAAGCAGCTAACTATTAAAGATAAACCGATAATATTGTTTAAAATTTTCTTTTATTTTAATCGCATTTTATCAATTAAAAAAATGTTATTCGATAAAAATGTTAATCGTTAACATCCGCAGCCCTAATTTTAGTCAGTTAACTTACAATAAATTTATGACAACTTAAAAAGTAATATAAATTACTACTTTCAATGTAAACAAGTTAATGAACTACCATGTCTTGTATGTACTTGATAGCACTTCTTTCTGCCCATGTCGGAATTCCTATAATAAAAAAAACTATCCTGGCCTATAGCAGATTAAGGGGGGGGGACTGAACGGGCTAAAGCCATCGGCCCCTGACGGTTTAGGGGCCCATAAACTTTTTATATTTTATAATAAAAGTGTACAAAAATTTGCACGAACCCTTGAAAATATCGCGTTCAGACACGATAGTATTGATAGTACCTAATAATCGAAAAACTTTAATTGATTCACATCGCATGATATAAATATAGTTTTAATTTTTAAAATTTCACATTTACGAGAGGTTCCGTTGGCAGTGTGGGGATAGTACATGCTCGTGGAGCTACTGGTGTCGGGTTCCATTCCCAGCAAGGGCAATTTTTTTTTTTCACACTAAATTATAACTACCGCGAACACATCAAACAGTTATATCTTATTGTTCGTTTTTTTTTTCATTATTAAAATTTAGTTACAGTCTTATATTAGTTGTTAACAATCATTTTATTTTAAGAATGCTGGCTGGATAGGGCCCCCGTTTGATTGCAGCGCGGAGCCCCGTGCAGTCTTAATCCGCCCCTGATCTTGGCTATGTTAATAGTGCACATTATTCGGCCCAGTGATGATGTGTTTTTTTTTTTTTTGCAGTTTTCTTAAGAGGCGCAATATGTGACGTATACCGTTTAATTTTTAAAAGAAATCAATAACATTTTTAGCGATTTTTTTATTTTTGAACTGGTTTACGTTCGTTAAAGCAACAAATAAACAAGTGTTGTGCGAATCAATTAATTAAGAGTACGATGCTTAATTAAGAAGGAATTTGTTCTACTTTGGTTTTCAACCATAAATGAAAACGAATGGTTGTACGAAATGGCATTAAATTTAAATTACCCACAAATACCGCCCTCTAAATGAGTGCCCAACGGGGTGGTCTGCCCCCCTAGCTACCCAACGGCCCGCGCATATTTTTACTTAAACTTAAAGACCATTCCCTTCATGGCAAAAAAAAAGGAAAATTCTTTTCTAATTACGTAAGAGGCGAACCCCCCAAAGGAAAATCCGCAATATTTTCGGGGAAAATCATTATTACTTGTTTTAACACATTAAAAAAAAAAAGTAAAATAAGGTGTCACTTACAGCCACATTGACGAAGAAAATCAAATTTCGTACTTTTATTTGATCTACAGATCATGGCTAGTTACCTTAGATATTAAAAACAATCTTCAAATAAATTCAGAACAAATAGAAAACAAAGTAATGTCACTTCGGGAATACAAGCAATTACGTGATCTCGAAACTAGATACTTAACGGGCTTTAAAATATTCCATACAAGAATTATAAAGTTATTCGTTATTGTACCATCGGAGTAGCTTCAGGCTTAACAACAGGGTACGATATTAAAATAAGTGATTTATTGTAAGTTCACATGTTTGTAGTTGTAGTAGTGTGATAGCTGTCCAGAACATTTGTCAAATATCCGTCATTTTTTTTTCTTTTATGGCGGATGATATTATGGGTTTGAATTTAAAAAAAACTTTATTTAATAAATCTTTAAAATGTAAATGTTTCGATAATTGATTTTCTGGTTTTTCAATTTCTGTACATTTTATTGTAAATTTATATTTAATCAATTAGTATCAAAGTTACACGTTTATTTCCATTTCTTATGCTGTTTTTATTTAAAAGTATTCTTATTAGTAATATTAATGAATTTTTTTCTCCTAAATCGGATATTAAGGAAAAACCGTTAAAAAACAAAGTTTTTGACTGTAAATCCGTGATATATGAGACATAACTATAGGGACATTCATTATAATACGCAGGGCAAAACAAAAAAAAAAAACAACCAAATTTTTGTTATGTCTCGTAAAACGTGTTTAACATAATGCTCACCGATCATGAATATATTTAAAAAAGTATTGTCAATATAATGCACACCTTATTGCGCGACATGAAATGTTGTTAAACATAATACGCGCCACGACACTCTATCTCAAAAATTATCATGATACATAGAGATTTTAAAAAATAATTTAAAGATTCAATAATCTAATTACAGTACATTTGATCGATCTGAAATTTTGACACATCATTTTTATCATTATCATGAGTCTGCCTGCAAATATTTAGCTCACTAGCTTAAAGGAAAAGGGTTTAAAAATCAATCCAACGTTTTTTCGACAAGGGCTCTGACATCACAAGTTAAAGGATTTTAAAAATATCTAGTTTAAGTCTTTTTTTTAGAAAATGGATATTCCCAATTAATAATTTTTAAAATATCCAAAATGACATTGCAACCAGTTTTACAGTTCAGTGTAATCATTACGAAATAAGCCACTAACAATTTAGCCATAAAGTTATTTATCCTTTAAATATTTAGTAAGTTTTAATATAAAATCAAGTGTTACTTATCATTGATTAGAAATATCATAATTTTTTTTATTATAGCTTAATTATGTACATTTTTCTTGATACTGCAAAATATCTATTTACTTTTAAAAGAAGAAAAAATACATTCGGAATAAATATATTTTTCGAAATTATTTATGTTTGATCTAATGTTGACCTAAATCTTGTAGGAACTCTATCCCATTTTCACAACTATTAAGACTTAAAAGACTCTGCAGTGATGAGGCAGACTTCTTGGAAAGAAGTGATGAGATGCTAGACTTTTTAAGAATGAATCATACCCGGAAACAATCTTAAAATCAGCTGTTAATAGAATTAAAGGCATGACCAGACAGTACTCTTTTTTAGAAGGAGGTCATACCCGGAAACAATCTTAACATCAGCTGTCAATAGAATTAAAGGCATGACCGGACAGAACACATTTACATCATCTGTTCACGATCAATTTCATAGATGCAAATTTGTTTTAACTTTCCATCCCCCTAATTTTAAGGCCCGCCAGGTGATTCTCAAAAACCGACCAATCCTTATGGCTCACCCTCTAACTCAGCAGGTCTTCAAAAAACCTCCTCTTTTTGCTTTCCGGAGAGATAAAAGCCTCAGAGACATACTTGTAAGAAGTCACCTTTCTCAATGAAAGCACATATTGGAACAAAAGGTTGCAACCGTAACCGTTGCAATACTTGTCCAAGTGTGGTTGAAATTTACAAAATTTATTTCCCTCTTGAACAATTCGTAATAAAAGATGGATTCACTTGCACCAGTCGCAACGTGATTTATGCAATTATTTGCAAGACATGTAATAAAATTTATGTTGATTGAGACAGGTCGTCGTCTTGGAGATCGGTTTAGAGAACACCTGTACAATATAAACAAACAGGCTCAGTGTCCTGTGTCTAAACATTTTAATAGTGTTGACTATGATGACATTTTGGATATTGTAGTTACTGGTATTCTATATGCAACCAATACCCATATTAGAGTCCACATGGAAAATAGACTCATTAAACGATTTGGTACGTTGGCTCCATATGGAATTAACCAAATCCACAATTTTACCTGACTGCAAAATCGTTTTCCCGTTGGGGTTTTCACTGTTACTTTAGATACTTCCTCTTTTTTCTTATATTCTATGTCCGTGTTTATTTTTATTTTTGTTTTTTTTTTCTTTTCCTTTTATCACATAGACTTTAATATGTTTTAATTTTAAGATATATGTAAGTAAATGTTTTTGTAGTGATGAAGGCATGAGCCGAAACATCTACCATTTTTTGTATTAGTTGATAATAAAGCTTTAATTTCTTGTTTCCTTACACAAATAGTTTGTGTAAATGTGTTTCCTTATAGCTCGGTCACAATTGTTGCCCAGTAAGTTTATTTTATTTTCATACCGGATTATTGTTAAAAGAAAAGCCCATTCTATGGCCCAGTCCGTATTTTCTCTAAAAATTTTTAGAACCAACAAGGGGAAGGCATCAAATTTCAACCTGTCGAGATCGTCTGATGACGTCACAGTTCAGGTTCTGTTCAGCTTTCTGCGCTGTGTTACTTCTGGTACTAAGCTTCGCTTACTAAGCAATACTTTTTTCAATTAAAAATCATTCACTTGTGAACTCCATAACAGTAGTGACGTGTTTTATATATTATTATAGTTCGGAATATTCTTATTAAGAGAACGCTTTCATGCCGCTCGCATGTTGGCTCTGGTATTCTGCCGTAACACAACAAATAATTAACTCCTGGTAATAAGCTAATATATATGCTGTATGAAGTTAAGGTTTACCAGTCCTGATTTATTATCAAAAATAATAAAACCACATTTCTTTAATTGATTAACGTAGCTGGTGTATTGAGTATACCATATTGTCATTTATGTAGTTAATATGCTAACAATGTTTCTCTTTATTTATATATGTATTGTTGTTTCCATGTAAAGCGCTGTGAGCCTGGCTCCTTGCTGGGATACAGCGCTATATTCATTCTCATTTTATTATTATTATTATTATTATTAAACGGATTAATAGTTGGTGCACATTGTCACAGATGACCAATATGTCATTGTAACTTGTTGTGAGTTGCGCAAGGTGGTGTGTTTTATGTTTGCTTTTGTGGTATTTAAAGTTATTGGTTAGTGGTGCGAAAGCGTGCAAAGTTATTGTGTTGTTGACGTCATTGGTATATGTGTAGAAGAGAGAGAGTTTGGTGTGTTCGTTGATGTAAAAAGGAGGAAACGCCATTAAAGTTGTTTCTTTATTTCAAGCAGTGTCTTTATTCTTGTAAACGGTAATTGTATGAATCTTGGAGCAAGCAGTCAAGATATAAGTATTAGGACGCTTGTGACACACATATGCCTTTAGTTGATAGCTAACATGTATGTACATTTTTTATAGCATGCCGATCACTTCATCAAACAAATAATGGCAAAGCTGTTGTGTAAAAAGAAAAAAAGACAAAAAAAACCTCTAAAAATAATTGCCTCTACATTCGCATTTATTAAAGCACATTATATACGAGAATAATTTTCCAGAACATGTTATTAATATGCCGCCATTTTAGTTGTCGGTTAACTTGATCATTGGTTATCTCGACGCTTTTTGGTAAACCCCTACCTCGTCGAGATAACCGAGTTCAACTGTAATAAACTGTACTACTAGTAAGATGTTTGAATTGTGAAGACGGGAGATCTTAAACTTGGATTTGGTAACATTGTTTTAAAAAAATTCACACAGACATATTTTATTACACAGAACATCAAATTCTGCGTTTGTATTCAATACAAAAAAAGAAATTAAAAAAAAAATAACTAAATTTTAATCTTACAAAAATGTATTTCAGCGAGATTTGTGACAGTAAAATGCCCACAAAAGAAGAGAATAACGATGCGTCAACAGATTTGAGAGTTTGCCTGTAAGTAACAAATTCTTGCAATAATTCTTCTCTTTTTCTTGTAAGTTACCCAGGATTTCTTTTATTACTTATAGTTTTAATCATCGTTATTCATTATTTGCTTTCAGAAAGGACAACAAACTGTTAGAAGTAAACCTCAATCAGGACGCAAAATCTATTTCGTTGAAAGCTGAAACTGAAGACTATGAAATAGAAATAACAATAAAAAAGAAAAAGCCTGGTAGGTTTAATTAACATTTTGTTATTTTTCTTTCTATTCTTTAATGAGCATGTCTTCTGTAAGGCTTATTAAAGAAATAAAGTTAAACATCATGTGGTCATAATCCTAATTTCAAGTTTATAAAACCAATTAGATATTAAGATTATTTTACAATCAGCTATAAATATTTATTCTATAAATTATGAAAAAAGCCTTCATATCAATCGGCACTTAAAAAAATAATTCTTTAAATACACTCAAGTGCTGAATATTTCCTACTTTTGGTAGGAGTGACGAGGACTGCCCAACACAAACAAATTATTATATGCCGCCATGTTTGTTGTCATCACATGGGTGCTAATATCTCTCACCTTCTTATCTTATCTATACAGACACTCATTCCTTCTTGCAGAAGATAATTGCGTCCACAAAACATGAGAGATGTACTGTTGGCAAGTGATGCAGCGTTCAAAGGCAACGGGTTCAAATCCTTGCGAAGACAGGGATTTTTTTCCCGGACTTAGGGCTTCCCTGAGTCCGTCCACCTCTTATTGGGTATCTAATATTAGGCGGCTGGGGTAATGCGTGGAGCCCTATAGCTGTGGCCTTTGAACGATGAATCAGTAGCCAACAGATCATCCATCATCGTCTGTAGACGCAATTATCTTCTGCACAGAAGGAGTGCCTTTATATCAAAGATAAGTTAAGTGTTTAATAGGAAACGTGCAGAACTGAATTGAGAAGTTCTCCAGTGAACAGTGCTATTGTTTTCTTAATCCTACAAAATACAGTAAAATGTCAATGATTTGTATCTTTGTATTACACTCGAATAAAAACAAAATTTCTATCTTTAATAGGGTTGAATGACCGCAATCAATGAAGTTGGGGAAAGCATTTTAGATGAATACTTTAATATTTCTGTTTAAAAAAAAACATGAGATACTTTGATAGGTAGCAATTTGATCTATGCATTTAAAAATCTATATATAAATCCAATACACTATGTATTCCATTTTTCATATGCCTTCCTATTGGAAAGAGTTATGCTGGTGGGCGAGACAAATACGAAGACATTACGCATTTATTGTGGAAGAAGTTTGCACCAACTACAGAACTATCGTGATACACCTATTTGAAGAAGGTATTTTGACCCAGTTAGACAAATGTGATATTGAGGATCAACCGACGAGACGGAAAAGCACTGAGCTTATGTTGGAAAAAGTAAGTGATAAATGCCCGGAATGCTGGCCCGTTTTTATCAGAGCATTAACACCAGATCATAAGCATGTCGTGGACAAGATAAATTATACATTTTTTGAGGAAATGTTACAACCACATTTAATTACCCTCAGAGAGCAATCTTTTTCATTATTAAAATTGTTCCAGGGTTATTGATCCCTAGGAAGTGATTCTCTTTCCATAACACATTTAGCATTTTAAGGGCAACACAAAAAGTATCAGCCACGGGAATATACAAAAAAAAGTTATCTTTAAATTCTCTTCTAATATCTTTGAAAGAATTTGAAAATGTTTTTCCACTATAAAGAATCTAATTATTGTTGTTTTTTTCTTCACCACCACGTTTTTCTTGTATTACATTTTAAAAAGAATTTGAAAAGAATTTGAAAAAAAAGTGCGTTTTCACCATTATTTAGTGCACATGTAAATTTTTATTATATTATATTATATTATATTATATTATATTATATAATATTACATATACATATATTGCAATTTTACAACAAAAAAATATATAATTTTTTATAGACTTAAAAAAAATGTTTTGAAAATGATTTTTAACGAATGTATATGGCTTATTTTTTGTGTTCTTTTACTTGTATCATTATTTTTAAATTCATTACTATTTCCTTAAGAAATATAATATAAAATGTAATGCTAATTTTTAATTAATGTATTAGTCCCGTAATCACGAAGACATAGTAAAAAAGAGTTAGAAAGTAAAAACTTGAATTAATCACAATTCAAAGAAATCTGCTTTCTCCGCAAAATATATTATTTGTTGAAGCTTTTTCTTTAATGTTTACTTAAATTAGAAATAAATCATAAAAATGTTTCAATTAAAAGGACTAATGCATTTTGTTAAACTATGAACTCGTTTCTCGCGGGAAGCGGCCAAATATTTAAATAATAGGAAAGATATATCACCAACGAAAATCTCATTCTCAAATTTTAATGTATCTATTTAAATACAATATTTATATTTAAGTTTTAAAAAATTAAATCATACCTATCTGGGCTACAATTAAGTTACCAATTATTTTTATTTTATTTAAATGAATTAAAAAGTCCCTTCTACCTTTCCACCAACTTTGCTTGCCCACAATTAACTTAATGGTCGACTCCAGCGATAGGTATTCGTCAAGCTTATTTGCACGTACTCGCTTTTCATTTAGTGAATAATCTATATAGAAAGATTAGTTTAGGTATTTTAGTGTGTTATAATAAATGTTTACATATAATTTTGTGTGTCTGTTATTTTCTTTTACTCTACCGGTAAGATGATTAAAGGGTGTATTTTACGTAACTTGACATATTTTATTCTGTTCTAAAGTTGGACACTTCTATTTGTTTTTGCCATCAGAAATTTTAACGACACAAAAATATCAACCAAATAGGACATTAATAATAAATTTACCGTGGCGAAATGAGCACACCTGATTTTAAACTGTTCTTTATTTGTTTTTACCCTATTTACATCAATGAATTATACATACATATATATATATATATAAAGACAGTGATTGCAAAAAAATAATAAGAAGACCAAAATATGCGATTTATGTAAATGTATGTTAATAGTGTCATCTCAATTTTGCAATTGTGTGTACGAATTTTGATTTCTTTTTTTAATTTTCATATAGCACATTGAAGTAAGGTTTTAATGCAGATTTGACACAAAAGAATTGTAAAACATCTGCAAGAGTTCGCCAGATACTGTGTTTGATAGATATAGTACCTTGTAAAATGATTTTAATAATGTTCATTTTTAATGTTACCTAGAGCCAAATGTGCATATACGCACCTACATTGTAAGCATTCTTCTGCATTAAAATGTTTAGTTAAAATGTTTAGTTATAACTTTTATAAACTTAAATTTAAAATACATTTTTAAAACAATTTTTTAAAAATTTATTGATTTTTTAATATTTACTTTATTAAAAACTGAATCATGCTTAGATCTATATTTGTTTTAAAAATTATTTGTAATTTTATTAAATAAATTAGATTATGTCGTTAAAAATATCAACTAGCTTCTAACAGAAATATTTCATCCACAAAAAAGATAAACCATGACTTTAAAAAATATATCTTTAATTATTGTAGTTTATCATTAAAATATTTCTAAATTGAAAATAATGACGTAATATTATGTTTAGACTTCATTTTTATTTTTAATGTGGCTCATAAAAAACAATATTATATATATATATATATTTAATATAAAAAGATATTAACGCAAAAGAAAAAGGAAATGTGATGTTTAATTTCACATCATGAACCAGGTAGAGCGGTTTTTACAATAACATCTCTGTCAGGGAGGTTTAAAGTTCAACCTGCGGGCCTAATACTGCCAACGTTTAAACTTTAACATGCCCGCGGCCCCTTCTGCCAAAAAAAAAATTACTGTATCGTGGGTGTTTTCTGTCATGGTAAGATAACATTTATAAGGAAAATTATAAATTAAATATTCTTTTAATAAATCAATGAGGCCAAACTGGCAAAAGTCGGTGATATTTCATTTTTAACAATGCGCCTATTCATGACAAAAGGCTGAAGCACCTAAGTACTATTAAGTGTGAAAAAATTGTTGAATTTTGGTGGTAAAAACCAATGTCAAAATAGTTTGCAAATTCTGAAATCGAAATGATTTTGTACTTTTAATTAAAAAATATTGTTATTTACATTTTTAGCCATAATATTACAAGCAATTCCTTTTTGAACGTATTGTGTGAGTTTTGTTATAAAATAAAAATCTTCATATTGCATAATTTGACATTCTTTATCCATTCTTTAATGAAGTCTGAAGACTTAAGACATTTACAAATTCACAACAACAATTTTTTAAAAAGATAGAATTGTCCCCTTCCCAACAATACATAAACATAAGAAATTGAAAACCGTTATAAATACTACGAATTACAAAGAACAACATAAAAACTATGTAATCATTGCCAAGGTATGCTATATTTTAAATTTTTCTTTATCTGACCCGCACATATATTCACTTTAATACATATGACTTTCATTGCAAAAATGTCTTTACGAAAACTTTTTTTTATTTTCTTAGGGCGGGGGGAAGGGGAGGAAGCCCAAAAGAAAAATCACACATAATATCAGGGAAAATCATTATTACTTGTTTGATTTAGCACATTCAAATAAAGAAGTAAAATAAGGTTTCACAGCCATATTGACGTAGAAAATTTAAGGTCATCTTTTAAATTTATTTATTTATTAATTTTTCTATTTACAGAGCATGAATAATTAACTTAGACATTAAACACAATTTATTATTTTTTTTTAAATTGTCATTTCGAAAAAAAAAACCCCATCCATTACGTGTTACGATGAGATAATTAGAGACTTTACGGGCTTCAAAACAATAAAATCTGGATTTCCTATTGATAAAGGATTAAATCGTTTGACGGGCATGACATCATCCCATCTTAACCGTGATCTAATCAAGAATGTCATCTTGTATAGAATTATAATGTTAGGGTACGGGATGCCGAGATAACACGGAATCGTAGTTAGGAGTGGTATCCTATAGGAAAGAAACTTATTTTCTTTTTTTTTTAATAAAGAGAATACTGTAATGTCACATTTGGACATGGTTTTATTTGAGTTCAATATTTTTAGAGGTGACATAGTCTATACCTAAATAAAACAAAACAACAACTAAGTCATAGAAGAAAGAAAAATAATTAACATATCATTTCGGGAAATCCCGTTAGATTATGACGTGTTTGCACCAAATTACAAAATGTCTTTTTCTTTTGTTTGCGATATACAAATTATTTATTTTCATCAAGTAATTTGACAAGTAATTTTTTAAATTGTACAGTCAAAGCCGCTTCACTATAGTCGCTGGAGATAAAATCTAGGTACGTAGAATCAGATTGTATGAATTGTGAAATTATTAGAGAATTTCACAGTTTGACCTACTGCCGCCATGCATTATTTTGCTCGTTGGATTTAGCTGACGCAATATAACGAGTGATATAGATTATAGTTTAATTATAACTGCATTAGTCACTTTGAACTGTGTGCAATATTTATTGGTAACTATAGCACGTTATATCATTTCTACTTGTTATGCTTTTCCCGTTCTTTAAAAAAATGTATGTAGATTTCAGATAAAACTGTATGTTGTTTTTCCGATATGACTAAATATTATTTTCTGAATTTTCAAAATGTAATTTAAAAAAACATTTAATGGCAATCACCGAACAATTGTATGTATATGTCTCAATGACGGCATTTTCAGTCAAGTTTTCTTATTTAAGCGATATTTTACTACAAAGTACAAACAGAGTTCACTTAATTTCGTACTCCATGCTGTCACTATTTCTATAGAATTCTAAACTGATTCCAAATTTAAAGAAAGAAAATATTTAGATTGTCTTAAATGTATAACCCCCCCCCNAATAAAATAAGAATAAATAAATAAAATAAAATAATAATTAATAAATATAAATAAATAAAAAATTAAACTGTACAATACGATTTGATTAAGCAGTGTTACACCTGATCAAACATATGTAATTCACAGACATGGCCTGCTGATAAACGGAAATAGGGCCTACAACTGTTAGGGCATGAGGAATAAACCAGGGGGTGGGGGGATTTATAGATAGTAAGTGTAAAAGCTGGGAATCGTTGTGATATTTTTTTTTAATTTTCATGGTTAAAATGTCGACAGAATCCTCGATCGCAACTTCCATGGCTGAAATATCAGCTTGCCTTCTGGAGACGCCTTACAGTTCTGCACTCCTAAGTCTTGTCTATTCTGTTACAGACGCTCCTTCTAGACAGAAGATTATTGCATCCTACTCTTCTCTATTATTTCGTGTTTAGTCTTGGATTCTTATCAGATTCAGGATCCGAGTCAATATTACGCGTGTCTATTATTATTTATCATTATTTGAATTTTTAAGGCCATAATATATTTTTTTATGTTTAATAACATTTTTAATAGAAACACCAATATTTTTTTTCACGCTTAAAACAATGAATATAGCTAATAATATAACCATAGTTCCTATCAATGCATGGAAATTCCCAAATGAAATGATGAGCTAAATATACTATTAAAAAAACTTTGTAGATATATTTTATTACTTAACCCCCAGTCACGTTAATTAATTAATAAAAGTTGAACATATAATTATAAATACTTGGCGGAACCGTTTTTCCCGTTGATCCTGGTCATCACTTTGACACAGACAACAATAATAAAAAAAACTTATCAGTTGTGGTACAGCTTTTGCTAGGTCAGGTACCACATAATAACTCCTTGCTAGAACATAGGTAAATATCAACTTTCGATCGGTTCAATATCTTTAATGACGTCATTCATATCATTATAAGCTAAAGCCCTGACTCATTGATCAATAATCCCCCGTGCAGGTAGAAGCATGAAACTTTTAAAATTTGTCAAGTACATTCCCAAAATGATAACACGAGGAAAAAATAATACAATTACAAGATATGATGGGCAGGGGGCAAGAATTCATTTTTTCCCCTCATATGTGTTCGATAAAAAAAATGGCTCATCACTAATTCTCCAACTTCCCGTTTAGGCAGAAGCATTAAACTTTGGTAAGTTGTTTAGTATAATACAATGATGATAACAGAATTAAAGAAATTTAAACTTTTACTCACTTTGTTCAAAGTTCTCCGTTTAAAAAAAAGACGATTTAAATGTAAACTTTAAAATAACCTGTTTATAAGGAAGATGGTATAAAATAGACATTGTTTTTACTTAATTAACAATAACAAAATTTAAATTCATTGACACTCTTTTTAACTACTTATATTTCAATGTTTACCAATTTTTAAAAAAAAAATAAGTTCTATAACCTTTTTTTTTCGAGGTCGTAAGGGGTTATAATGTTTACATTAGAACGTTCTCGGACTTGGTAGACACTGGCAGCGCCCATCCCTCTACAGGTCAGTGGAGGACCTTCTAAGCGTTAGTCATTTCTAGTCCTGTCAACGTTGCCATTTGATTACCCGGATAGCAAAAATCCGTTTGGGTACCCGTGAAAATATAGCTTCAATGTCTATATTAACGGAAGCCAAACTTTGGCTTTCATTAAGCATTTTTTTTAACATTGTGTTTCGCGAAATAATTTGTCAAATGAAAATGTTTGTTTGAAATAATGACTGTAAATTACAACTAGGGAGAACTATCTGTCAAGTTAATAAAAAAACAAATTGTAATATGTTAGTTTAAAATCCTGATTCTTTTTTAAACGTTTTTTTTTAAAACTATTTTAATTTAATATAATTTTCAAATATATTTGTTTACAAATCATTGGACCTTCACGTACATAAAATTTGAGAAATGAGACTTAGCAATATTCTCCATTGTTAATATGAAGTTTTTTACCATCGTATGTATAACTTCGTGGGCTGCGGTAGTCTATGTGGTAGCGGAACCCGAGTCATGAGTTTGAGTCTCAATACTGGCAAGGTCTCCGGGGCGTTGTGCTAGCCACACAATCCCTTGCTCGTTAGTGATGGCCTAATAAACTTGTTAACCCTACTTTACGTGTCATAGAGTCCACCGTGGACTGAAAAACGGGTTATATATTTTTAAAGGCATAACTTTGAATTCAATTTTTTGTGTTGCGTTTAAAAAAAAAATATAGTTCAGAATATTGTTTGTTTAATTACTCGAAGACAGAGGAAAAAATGTCAATAGCCATTTTTTGTTACTTCCCTTAAAGTTTTCAATTTCATAACGCCATAAATCTTTATTTTTAGCTTTAATCAAAATGATCGATTAATTAATGCTTTCAGCTAAAAATATTGATCAAAATGTTCAAGTTAATGAGGTATCTTGTTTACCTAGTTCTATCTATCTATCTATCTATCTATCTATCTATCTATCTATCTATCTATCTATCTATCTATCTATCTATCTATCTATCTATCTATCTATCTATCTATCTATCTATCTATCTATCTATCTAAATATAATATTTGGTATTTATCAAACAAGGATATGTTACTTTGGCTTTTTTGAAAAACGTTTTCGTCGTAGTCATCCTTCAACCCATAGTATTTTAAAAGTAATATTTTGAAAAATCATTAGGATATATTACTCCAAACAAATGTTAATATTATATTTCAAATAAAGTTGTTTTTTTTTTAAATACGATAGTGTAAACTCTTTGATTTTGTAAAAGACATATTTTGATCCACTTAAATATTTGTTCATTACAGATGATCCCTTGACATTGCTGCTCTCTCAATGTGCCTGAATTCCCGCTGTACACAAACGTCAGCCGATGTGAAAATGAACAAGTCAATTCCAAAGAGCTGCTATGGTAGCGTTTAAAACATTTTTTTAATCTCTTCCAAACTGTCATAATAAAGCTACACACCACTTCCCACTTCTACCACTAAATTACAAACTGTAAATGAGCGAAATGTGTTTAAAATAATTTACTAAACTTTTGCTTTAAGTATACAACATTTAAAGGTGAACTTAACATGTAATACATATTAAGTATTTAAGTTTAATATGGGACAGACAAAACATCTATTGGAATGAGAGTAAGAGCACTAATAGGAATATTTGTAATAAATTATTCATTTAAAAAAAGAAGAAAAGAAAAGAAAAAAGAATAAAAAAATATTTGGAATACTAAAAAAAAAATAACAAAAAAAAAAAAAAAAAAAAAAGAAAAAAGAAAAAAAAAAGAAAACACAATGTATTGTAATCAACATTTTCTGATGATTCTTTCATTGAAGGTACCTACGAGGCAGATTTGCATAAAAATTTTAACATTTGTGAAAAAAATCCACGTCACGCTGACTTTATACCTGCGAATCATTTTAACATCAAACATTTGAGTGAAAATTACAGAGACAAGGATGTAGTAAATTTCACAAAAGACGCAGCAGATCTCACACTGAAAATTGGTGTTCGTTCAGTCAGCAACAATAGACCTGAGTTTTGGCCAAATACAAATGAATCTTATCCATTTTACGATCTCAGAGGTAGGGATGTGACGAGAATTTCTACGGGGAGTGTATGTGATGTACGAAAATCAAATACTCGGACAGTAAGGTGTCAGTGTTCAAAATGTCAAAATTCAGACACACCTAGTAACGTGTTTGGTGAGATCACTGTTATAATTGCCTGTCACGTAGTTTTTGATGACAGCGAGGCTAAAAAAACCAGATGCAGATTATTCTTTGACCATGAATACAGCCCGCTTGTGACTCTCGATAAATTCACAATAATTGAAAGAAATGTTGAAAAGGACAAATGCTTGATGGCGTGTATTACTTGCGATGTGGATCTAGTTGATAAACTGATCGATAAGTTGGGACGTTTTAAAACGGTTTCTTCTCAAATCCATGAAAAATATAAACAGAACCGAGACAATTCTAAAATTGCAATTATAGTATCACACCCACATGGTTGCCCAAAGCAAATCACTATTGGCCAGTGGATTAATAAATCGAACGAAAATGAAAATGGAGAGACACGATTCACCTACACAACTCCGACATGTCCGGGTAGTAGTGGAGCTACTGTCCACCTAATTGGATATAATGTTGAAAACGATTCACCACATCTACATAAGGGAGTAAACTCACATGGATTGAATCATAGTACTATTAGGTAAGGTTTATTTTTACACACATTTTTATTGCATAATAGTTGTTTTAACAGTGCTAAAATAATTATTGATTAAATAACTGTACAATAAAATGTTCACAAGTGTATTTTAATATAAAATATGCAAACATACATTTTAGTACGGATTAATTCATTTTGATATTCATTTGATCAATTTATATACTCAGAATGTTCAGAATTTTTAACATCTCACGCTTTATTTGAGAAACGAAATAATGAAATAGACGTTTGAACAAATCTGTTGTAACTCAACTTATTGGTTTCTGGCATCTTGAATTAATATTTCAGTAAAATTGTTGAAAGCGATTCGACTTCAGCAACCAATAACGACGAAGCAGAAAAAAAATTGACATTGCGCTTGTAAGTTATTTTAATTCTTAATAAAATATATATAGATCTATTATAATTTTTCTCTTGTTAATGTCAATTTATAGAATTAAACGTTATATTTACATCCTGTTCTGTTGGCTTTATATCACGTATATAATACTGTTTTATTTATAGCTTTTTATAAATACTGCTTCAATGCACATGGGCATTTAAAATGTAATACCTAGCGTATAAGAATACAATAGAAATATTAACATTTTATACACACACACACAAACACACAAACACACACACACACACACACACACACACACACACGCATATATATATATTACATTTTTGTACTAATATCTTTCTTTTATGCAAGCGGCAACATGGAACTTTTAAGTGCTTCCATTGACGAGGGACACTGTAAAATTACAAAGGTGTTTAAAAACATGAAGATTGATATATGGACTACACATTTACGTAACGAAGGTATTTTTGTACTACACTGTCAATTCATCGTTTCAATTAATTTAATTGTGCTATGAATTTCAATGCTGTATTCTTATAATTGATTTTTATCGAAAGTTATTTAACTTAAACTTTTTATGGATAATAAGCATGCAACAAAACAATGCAAAGCTATATACTTTTCTGTTCAGTTAACTATGTTTATATTAATTTTTTTTAATGAAATCTGACTTTAAAAAAACATCTGGAAAAAGATCTTAACAGTCTATTCCTTGATTTGAAAATACCATAGTCTAATTTCTTGATAGAATCAATAGATACTCACTAACCTTATATGGAAATGTATTTAAAAATCTGTGAATTTAATAGCTATATTTTATTTCTTAAAATTTAAATTTTTACATTAAATTGAGTTATCTTGTTATTTTAAAAAAAAATAATAACTAATTGAACCCAGCTGTGACAAGATTTTTACTGAACTTTATATTTAAAATACTTTAAAACATCATAAGAAAGAATTTATGATAGTTATCTTTGCCGACATATAGTAAAATATCACTTGAGTCCTCTAATAACACTCATCGATTTTCTTTCCGTTTTTCCAAGCCTCAATTTTAATAAAAATCTTTAAATTTTAAAATATTCAAATATATGCGTTCCTTTGAATAATCTTTATTAATGTAAAGGACAATGTTGATTTCAGTTTAGAAATAAAAGCATTTTCCGCATCAAAGATTTATTTTCGTCTGCGTGTGAACAGAGAGTATGATCTTACTTTAAGTCTTTTCTTAGGTAAATTTTGTTTATGGGCATGAATGGATTCATATAGACAAAATTAACTCATAATCCAGATAATTCTCCATTTAATAACTTATTAAATTATTACCTAATTACAATAAGCTATGTAAAAAGTTAGAAAGAGGCGTTTTTAACTGAGAGCCGCAAAACTTCTTTTCTATACCTAGTCTGAGCGCAATGTCGATCTCATATTTTTATGTAAGTGTTTGCTGAAATGATGATTTAGAGCCAAGGTCTTCAAACTTCGTCCCGTGGGCTAGATGCAGCCCGCGAGGCTTCTCATGAGGCCACTGAAGACCTTTTAATATAAAAAAAGTTAATATATTTTTTACTTGTAGTTTATAACTACACCCCTAAACTACTGTTTGCAGTTAACGCAGTCTCCGCAGACAAGTTTGGAGACCCCTGAATTAGAGTCTGAAATAGTTGTAATCTTAACTTAAACATGCACAAATATTAATCAAATGACACATTGTAAACTTTTAATATTATTTAGGGCTGCGAAAATTATCGATTAATTTCTCGATTAATCGGTAAAATATTGTACCGATTAAAATCGTTTTAATCGATAAAATAACAATGAAAATGTAGGTGCTTTTTACTCGCGCCCGTACCGATTTAGTAATAAATAATAAATAATTAATAATATTTTGCCTTTTTTACGTACAAACTTCTCCATTTAAAACAAAGATCTTTAAAGTGTAAACTTTAAAATAAGCTATTTTATAAGGAAAGTGATCTAAAAATTTAAACATTGTTTTTACTTTAATACCAATAGCAAGTTTTAAATTCATGGACATTATATTGAACTACTTATATTTAAATCAAGACATGTCAATTGCCTGTTCTTGTTACTTCCCTTGAAATTTCCAGTTTAATGACGTCATCCATTTTTTATTTAACTTCAATCAAATTTATCGATTAGTTATTCGATAATTTTTTCAAAAGTTAACGATTAAATTTAAATTAATCGATAACAGCCCTAATATTATTGTTTTTTGTTTTTTATATGTCCCCAGTTACTGGAAGAATGGAAACCAGAGAAGAAGCAACAATAAGAAAGAATTACACCTACCTTGTTGAAGAGCTAAACAAAAACCACCTCGTTCCTCATTTGTTCGAAAAAGATATTCTCGGCCGGGAAGAAAAAGCAGAGATTGAACGTGAGCAAATCGGACGAAAGAGAGTTGAGCTCATGTTAGATAAAGTTATGAACGCTTGCCCAGATGCTTTCTTTGTCTTCCTTGATGGTTTGACGAAGGATCATCCACATGTTGCGGACAAATTAAAAGAAACTTATAATTCCTTCTAAATTAATTATGATGTTTTTTTTTTTAAATTAGCTTAAATTATATGTTTTTTTAGTTGATTATTTTTAGGCTGTTATTTGAACGATTATAGCATTTTTAAAATATTTTTCTTTCTTTCTTTCTTTTTTTTTAAAGAGGAAAGTTATGATTACAAAAACAATTAGATCACGCCCAGAGGCGTCACTGGGGTAATGTGGGGTAACCGGACCGCAATGAGTTACACGCTTTCAAAGGCTGACACCATAGTGTAAAACTCTTCATGTTTCCATTATTTGGCACTGGTAGACCTAGTGGATGTCCATGGGGTAAGTCATGAGGTGGTGACACATTGAACTACTGCACTGAATTGCAACAACCCTGTTGACGCCTCTCATCACGTCCTATAAAAACCAGTAATAAAATCAGTGTTTTAATTAATGTTTATTAAGTTTACCACATGAAGTTATTGCAGTCTTGCAAATTTACAATGTAGTATTAGTAGGTATTCATTTCATTATCTTAGCATAATTTAGTGATAATAAATATGCGTTAATTTTATATATATATTTTTTTCTAAAATATTTATTTAAAAAAAACAGTTAACGTGAAACTGTTTTCATTCTTATCAATATCAATTTCAAATACCTCATGTTATTACCTTTCATGTTTGTTGAAAATGAATTGAGTTTTATTTCTGACATAAGTCTATATTTTGTTTAATATTTAGAATTCTATTTACACAAGACTTATTGTATTATTGGTTTATTGTATCTGGAGCTCTGTAAAAAGATTTAATTCATTCTGTGAGTCTAATATACTTTCTGATTTAGTAAGTTAAATTTTGAGACCAGTACTCTATAGACCATTCGTTCTAAAGACTCTTTTGGAAGTTAATTGTCTAAAAAGTATGTAACGCCCTTGAATGCCAACCCCAAAAAATAATGGGACGGGGTAAACAAAATTGTACATATTCTTTTAAATCTACATGCTAAATCGATCATTATTATTTTTACTTTTATTAGGTTGAAAAACAAAGAGTTCTGAATAACAGATAAGCTGGATGTCAGTTTTCATAGCAATCTCTAGAGGGTTTTTTAATGTATTTCAACGAAAAGAAAATGTTGATCATTATTAACAACACCGAAATTCAATTACACGTTGAAAAGACCTATGACCAACTCCTAAGCCGAAATCCCATTTTCCCACCCTCGAAAACGAGTATGTTTTACGTGTAACAAAGATCGTATGTAGCTGATTATCATTATAACTAATTATTATTTCTAAACTTCATATAATATAAATTATATTGTAAATTATAGCTTGACCTAAAGTCCCAAAATCACCAAACCTGCGAAAGTAGAAAAACGGTTAAATTATAAGCTCATAAACTTAATATATAAACTTTCTTCCTTTAGAAAATAGATAATATATGAATATATCCTTCCTCCGCTGTTATCACGTATTTTCCTTCAGTATAGTGCCCACATATCTTCTTTTCGTTTCTGTGTTGTCTTTTAATTATATTTAATATTTTTACATATTCTAGTTTTTATTACATTACATTAAATTACATTTAATACCTGTATTTACTTATTTGCACTGGTCTTTTAATGAAGCTTTAGTTAAGTGTTTAAATCACACTATTCGATTATGTATCATATATTTTAGAAAAAAGTATTTTCATATAATAATGATATAAGTGTTAAAAATATAATTTATATAGCAATGAATCCCTACAAGGAGCTGGGCTCACAGCGCTTTACACATTGAGATAATAACATGACAATATTAATTAAATAAGCATTCATATCATATTAAACACATCAATAACAATACGTCATACAACAGCTACGTTAATCATTAAAAGACATGTTGGTTCATTAATTTTCAAAATAAGTTTTAAAAAGATGTGTTTAAAGTGCAGTCTTGAAGGACTTAGTAATTGAAATACTACGGGTTAATGGTAGAGAATGCCATTGTTTGGCTGCACAAAAAGAGAATCATCTTTCACCAAATGTTTTTAGTTTATGTCTTAGGAAAACAGAGAATGCATGTGTCTGAAGAACAGCATATCTGGCGACTTGGTGATTAGACAACAGAAGTTAAGTAAGATAGGAAGGGCATGCGTCAGAAAAAGCAGTTGTGACAGAGTACGGTCTTTTTAATGATTTTATTTTTTAGAATATTGTAGAATACCTAGGTGGTCTCGTGTTTACTTTCTCTGTCTACTTTCAATCTTTTACTCCAATCTTCACACAGTACACACTGTTGGTGAATTATTATCCAAACACTAACTCTAAGTCTGATTGCACAATTATATAATGTTTAATTCCTTTACTCCTTTAACTATCTTTATTCTAACTAAATTAGTGTGTTCCTAACTTAGTCTTTACTCCTATCCCCGTCTCTCCGTGTGTGGCTCCCCCTGCGTTCGTCCGTGCGTCCCGTTAATACACGTCAGTCTCCGCCCCCGAAAGTCAACTGTCAATCATTGTACAACCCCTCCTAATACACGGTCAAGCTTGTTTGACGTAACCAATGTCTGGCGAGACTACCAGCACCAGGGCCAGCTGGCTCGTGTGTTACGGCGTGAGTTCACACCGCCTTCCAGTACCATTGTCAGTCGCCGACCACATCAAAGGATCCAACTTTTGCCTCACTGCCATCCAGCTTGAAAGGACACCGTCTCTCTGAGTGCCTAAAATTTGCCCCCAGGGCCTCCACACACTTCCCCTGCTCATAAACTTATATCGTCCTTGACATCAAGTAACAATAAGTAACATCTCGGCATATGCTTGTTTTAAATTGGCTTTGAGTGACTATGACCCTCTGGCAAAACAAATACAATGAGAGGCTTATTGTGTTCCCCCAACACCACATTGTCCTCACCATTCCTACATGTCTCTATGCCTACCCCGCTGTACTGTGTCAACCCACTGCACGTCTGTCAGTCAATTCTATAGGAACATTTTCAATTTATCAATCATCATTAAAAGTAAACTTAGGCATGGAAAATGTTTTTAAAGTGACATGTAAAACACATAATTGATTAATTTTCCTACACTTTTCAAAAATACATCCAAATAATGCATGTGACACAAAAATGATAAAATTACATATATTTCCCGAACCACTTCCCAGTCATCAATTAGATCTATGTACAAACATCTATTTCATGATGAAATTGACAGACATCGGAAAATTCAGATAATTGCATCTGACGATAAAAATAACAGACATTTCATCATCATCATCAAATAATAGCATTAAAAAACAAAGCAAAATAGCCCTGTCATCATCATAATTACTCGGTACAAAAGCATAATACAAACCAAGCACAATAGCAATTTCATCATAATGGATACAAAGCATAACACAAATATATTTATTTCATCATCATAGGTTAAAAGCAAAAGACAAACCAAGACCAATAACAAAAAGTTTTTTCATCGTTGTCCTAAATCAAATCATAGCATTAGACGAAACAAGCACACAATTCATTTCATCGTTAACCTTGTTCGTGTACTAGCATTACACCAACAATGACAATTTGTCAATTCATCATCATAAATCAAATTATAGCATTAGATAAAACAAAGCAAAATAAGTCATTTCATCATTACCCTTGTTCGTGTACTTATATTACACAGACAAAACAATTAGTAAACGCATCATCATAAATAAAATAACAGCATTAGACAGCAAAACATTTTCATGCAGTTCTCGTCTTCAAAGAATCGACGTGGCTTTCATGCTCTTTGACACCTAATTCAAGCGACGTAACATCTGAACGTCCCATTTCCGCACCCCTGGCCCTCTGGACTCGCCCGCTAGTCCCACGGCTCCTCAAAGTACCAAACCGCCCTCAATTGCCGACCATATTAAGGTCATTTAGTGCATCATGTTACTGCAAAGATCCACATTTAACCAGATGCATAGTATTATTTATTATTTTTGTTAAGGGTGGAAGCAATAGTTTGTTGTCTGCAGTTTTAGTTTTATGTAAAGCCTAATTAACGATTAGCTAAATCTTCCTTTATATAGTTTTTGCACGTCTTGCACGTTTATTAACGGCATATGAGTGCTGCTGTCTTTGCTTTTCTTCTTTTATCTTTGTGGTCAATTAGTTCAATTTTGATGCTGTAAAGCAATGCTGTCGTCATATGGGGCTGACCATAAATGACGTCACGCGATTTTAGCTAATTTTTACCCCCCCCTCGTCACACTTCGTCACAAAATCTTAGACCCCCCCCCCACCAAAATGACGTCACAAAGCTTTTACCCCCCTTAAAAGCGACATTTTCTAGAAAACTAGCATATTTCAAATACTTTTATTGTCATTTTGTAATGTATTTAGTGTAATGCTTCACTCTAATATCATAACACGATTGAATCCATGTAAAAAGTCCTGAAATAAATATTCTGCCATTATGTCAGGTGTTATAAGAATTTTATAAATTTGGAGCAAGCGGTCCATATACAATTATTAATGTCTCTTTTAACAGGTACTATATTATCTTTTTGCTCATTTTCATATTTGTAAAGCAGATTTTTTTTAGCATGAAACTATAGTCTTTAGGTCTGGCAGAAGGTGTTTTAGCCTCACATATTGGGAGTTAGGATACCGACCAACAGTCGTTTCTTATTTTAAGGGTTTTTCATGAAGAATCTTTTTGACAAAACATGATAATGGAATCAATGTAATTTTTTTTATTTTCTTTTGAATCCTTATAACCTATAGACTATAGTTTCATGCTAAAAAATCTTCTTTACAAATATGAAAATCAGCAAAAAGGGACATAATAATTGTATCTGGACCGCTTGCTCCAAGATTCATAAAATTCTTATAACACCAGACATAATGGCACTGCTAGCAAAAACAAAATTTTATGGCATCCTTCCTTGCCACAACTACCGTCTACACAATAACTATCTAAATTTCTACACATATTCTGATGACGTCAACAAGAACAATTATTACTTTTGCACACTTTAGCGCATTAACCAATATCTATAATAACACAAAAGGGACTTCCAAACACGCCGCCATGCGCAACTCACAAGGACTAATTGGTCAATCGTGAGGGTTACAATTTTCATAATATTATAAAATTTAAAAATTTGAAAGTGTTACATGCTTTAAGTACACTATTATATTTTTTTTAAAAATACAGCTTGATTCCTAGTAGAAAGGGGATATTTGATTAAATATTTTCAAAGGAATGGGCTTTATTGATATTTTTTCCGAAATGACTTGTTAGCTGTGATCCTGGAATGAGTTGGATGTATCTGTGCTTTATGTGGCTAGGCTACCCAATTGATATCAAAGATACATATACTAACAATGAAGGGAATCGTTCAATTCAGAAGGATTAATAGTCTCTTAAAATTATGGTCAAGATTTTTCTTGTTCCAGTCAAATAAACTGTATTAAAGTAACAAGGAATTAATTAATAACTGATGAGATATTTTGTTTACAGTGTCTCTACCTTTCGACTCATATCTTAAAGTGTATGTGTGCACCTTAATACCCCAGATATTTCTATTAATAGATATGTGTTATTATCTGAAAAAGCATGAAGTGACATAGGAGATCACGGAAAGTTAGAAAAAAAATTCTTGATAAAATAATTAGTTCACAAACCTATTGGATGTGCTACATTTTTTAACAGTAGGAAATGTACTGTTCTATGTAAAGAAATCTTTACTGTGAATTTTTGTTCCATTATACATTTATTGATTGTCGGCATTATGACATTCGATTTAATCGATCACATATGTTCAGTACAATATTTATTGATATTCAAACATCAAAAGGGAATTTTTGAAACTTGTATTAAATTTTGTTTACCTAAGATCTATTTATCTTCTGTATTAACGAAACTGCTATTTAAAGAAGATTATTGCTTAGTCTCATTTGTTAAATTAGAGTAGTTTGGATAAAATTGACAATGGAAATGAAATCTCTTCGATTTATTTTTAACATAAATTATTTTAATGTCTTTGATATTATTTTATTATTTAAAAACATCGTCTTTATAGGATAAACGTATTTTCCGCCCTGGGTGGCCCATACTCACACTACGCCGCTGCAACTGACCTTACCCTACCCTTCCCTGCCTTTCAATTTTTCCTAAATGATACTACAAATACAAATTCGCTTCATGATTTGATTTCTTTATAATTATTTTTAGCTTGATAGAAAACCCAAACCTATAATACGTGAAACGTGTTAGTTTCCGTTTATAAAAGGTTAACATTTTTTAAAAAAAATTCTAAATCGATACCAATAATCTATTAACTATTGGTAATTTCCGAAATAACTTGTGTATGAGTCTTGACAACTGATTGCGAAACGCAAGTGATCTATGTTGTCATTATTTCTTTTGCTTGAGAAACATCAGTGCCTGGCTATATCTCACACCTGAAACCCCCAAAGAAAATCATCGCTTTATAAAACAGGTGAAATTATCTGTGACACGTAATTCTAAATTCATTTTACTTAAATTTAATAATACTAATTTGCATAAATTTCGATACTAATATTTCTAAGGCTAAGGCCATTACAAAAAATCCATGTAAAATCTTGATTTCGTAATGTTAGTGTTATATATTAGTGTCTCGGTGATAAAATAACGGAACACATTAAATTCAACATTACATTAAATGATCTATGAAGATGATTCAATTATTTTATTTTTAAAAATTCATATTAGAATAGGTTAGCTGCCATCCTGATAAGAATTATTTTGTTTGCATGTTGCTTAAGTTGCTAGGCGACCAATCTAAAAACATAGTTACTAAATACTAACGAGGGGTTTTGCCATCAGTCATTGCCAGCGTTTTGTTTTGACCCGTTTGTTTAAGACAATCCCAGTATTACTAACAAGATCAAACTTTTCATATCTTTTCTGCTAAACTTTACTCCACGAAACAAAAATAACTGAATTAAGTAATTGACCCTTGTGGAAGAAACGGTACAAATCAGTCTTGTTAACATAAAGACTGTACTGAATACGCTTAGGATACAACAATCTTCTGACTATAAGGGGCGTATGTAACAGGTAAGATTATATAAAATTAGAAAACATTTGATGGGTTTCACTGTATGTTCTTCGCAAACATAAAAACACCATAAAAAATGAAATAGCATTCACGTAATATTTTAAAGAAATCACTTTGCTTTTTGTTTTAATAAATCAAATATACCTCCCTATGCCCACACCAACATGGCTTTAGAAAGAACAGATCATGTGAAACACAATTGATAGGACTAATAGATGATCTATCAAAAGGCTTAGATAATAATGATCAAATAGATAAAATATTACTAGACTTCTCAAAAGCATTTGACAATGTTCACCACCTTAGTTTACTTAAAAAAACTTAAATACTTTGGAATCTAAGGTCCCTAACATCACTGGATCCAAGATTTCCTAATGGGTAGGGAGCAAACTGTAATAATTAATCGATCTAAATCTATACCAATAAAGATTAACTCAGGCGTTCCACAAGGAACTGTCCTAGGTCCCTTACTATTTTTAATTTATATAAATGACTTACCCAAAAATATTTCTACAGGAACTAAAGTTAGGTTATTTGCTGATGATTGTATAATCTATAGAACAATCATGTCAGAACAAGATAGCAAAATTTTATAAAAAGACTTAGATGAATTAATAAAATGGGAAACCATACAATAACCAAGAGTAAATTAGTAATTATACAAAAGGCAATTAATTCTAATTTAGAAATACAACACAAAGATAACTTAATACAACCCTCAGATAGACATAAAGATAAAAAAAAAACATTTTTCTTATTCCATATGCAAGAACAAACACATACCAGTTTTCTTTCTTTCCGTCCGGTATTCGGGCGTGGATTGGGTTGCCTGGAGAAACCAGGAAAGCCAACACTTTATCATCATTTAAAACTCTAGTAATAATACAGGACTAAACACAAACCATAGAAATACGTAGGACGCAATAATCTTCTGTACAGAAGGAGCGTTTCTAACATATAAGATAACATAAGATTATATCCGTAGTAAAATATGGTTATTAGATTTGCTATCATTTGGCAATGCGGTAGATTAAGTATCATAATTGTTAATTTATTAGATTTACAAATCATAGATTATAATAAACATATTTTTTTAATTTAATATTTTTCTAAGAATATAAATTTAATGCCACTTAGGTAAAACAAGGCATTAATTTTTTTAAGAATAATAATAATATTAATTTTAACAGTCTATTTCTTGGCATTAGAAACGACAACTAACAAATAGGGAATTTATGAAGTAATTCGCTATCGTCCAAGTTAAATAGCTTCACAATTAAGAGGTGTCGACGTAGCAAAAAAGGGATTTACTGTAAGTTGATCTCTTTCCATAACCTATGTATAATTTTGATAGCAACTCAGTTCCTTGAGTAAATAATAAGCTTTTTATGCTGTATTTAAATTTATTTAGAAATTTATTTCCGAAACATTTTTATAAATTAAAACTAATATTTTAGCAGTTTAAATATTATTTTAAAAAGATAGTTTTTCAGTATTTATCTCAAATCAAATGATTTACATTACATTTGCTATTTACTAGAGCTGTTATCGATTAATAGAAATTTAATTGTTAACTTTTGAAAAATTATCAATAAATTATTCAATAATTTTCATTAAAGCTCAAAATAAAGATGTATGACGTCATTAAACTGAAAATTTCAATGGCAGTAAAAAAGACAGGAAATGGTCATACATTGTGTTATCGATTTATTTCTTAAAGACATTTGAAAAAGTACGATATTATGAACTAAATGTGGTTTTTAAAAGCAATACAAAAAAATAATATAATAAAATCAAAGTTATGAGCACGATGGAAAAACAACTGCAAATTAACAACGTAAAATATTGCTAACTCTCATTGCTCAAGTGTTATTTCAATGTATACTACAAAAGGTCCATTGAGTTGTAAAAAAATAAATTTTTAAAAACTTATTATAATTACAATTATTTTAGTTTCAGTTTAACTTAATATTTAAATATATATTTTAAAAAATCAGCATACATTTTAAACATAGTTATCTATAAAAAAATAAGTTAAATACTTATTCAAAACTTAGGAACTTGGATAGATCTATAATTTTCCAAATAATGTATGCTTAACTTTAAATTATAGTTTATTTGTTAACTTGACTTATGTGAGGTGGTATTTTATCTAAACGTTAAAGTAAAATCGTAAAAATAACATTTTCAATGAACATAAATCAAATTTAAATTGGTGAGGTAATATTTGAGAATATTCAATTGCCCACATATTTTCCTGCCTAAACATATTGATATTTCTTTTCATTTAGACTATTCTCAGTCCAATATTTTCATTGAATTTCTAAAATATTGATATAAATCTTACAGAGATTAAAAAATAATACCAATAAAAAATTTATAACACTTCTGAAAACTCTAGTTCTTATTAGTTTTTGGCAGTGCATAGCTGAGCTGCATGAATATTAATAGATGACGAGTCTGATATCAATAGTGATAAAATGCTTTACCCTGTCACGTATATGTTTTTTGAGGCAAAAGCTTGGTGTATAAACTAGTTTTTACTAAAACAGCTTAATTTACTGACTAATGTTACTACAGAGATGTTTAAGTTGTGGTGACCAACCATCTTAACCTTGGATCTGACAGCAAAATTTTTTTTTATTGATTCACACAAACATACCTTTTATCACATTAAACTTTCAATATTAAAGTTTTAACCAAGACAAAAGTATAAATTTATATATTATAAAACGTAATTTTGAACCGAAGAACATCTATTTCAGTGAAACTTCTGACAGTAAAATGCCTGTATTATCAAAGGACAACTCATTGCCTGGAAATTCGAAAGAGCCGCTGGAAAAAAATGATTCCCTTAAGTAATACTCTTGGTTTTTTTTTTTAAAAAAGATAAATAAACATTTTTACACGACGTAAAACGAAGTCACGTAGTAATACAATGTCTTAGTTTTTCCAGACTAAAGCTAATCTCTTTTCAGAGATAAAAATGACGTGATAACAACAGACATCACTCAACAGTCCAATTGCATATCAGAATTTTGTGAAAGTAGGCTGTCAATAATAGAAAAGGATAATAATTCGCCTGAAGACCTTAGTGTGTGTTTGTAAGTAAAAACATACGTGCATTAACTCTTTTTCATTTTAGTTATATTGTAGTTATAAAAAATGTGTACATGACATAAAGATAAATGGCTTATAAATACAATTTCTTCTTTTTAACAAGAATAAAACTGGTATCTTATTTTTTCAGAAATAACAAAGAACTTCTAAGAATAAATCTCAATGAAAAGCCTAATTCAATATCTTACAAATCCGGAGATTACAAAATAAAAATTACAAGGATAAAGCCTGGTTGGTTTTATTTATATTGAATTTTACTTAAGACTATTTTTTAAATTTACATTCTCGGCATCCTTCCGTCTCGCGAGAGGATGGTGCATCACCGTTGGGTTGGGTTGCATTTTCTCGAGTGGCTGTGCAGTCCAATGCTTGAGTGACAGTCTTTACCACAGATTTTACGCACGAGCTTCCAAATGTTTTGGCCTTTCTCCTAGCTCTTCTGTCTGCAGCCTCCTCCATTCTTCGCTCCTCGGCTACTATGACGCCCCCTTTGACAACTGTGTGCCACGTAGATCGGTCTTCTGCTTTACACTATCTGTCACTTGTATGTATTTTGGCTGCTTTCATGTCCCTTTGACAGACATCTTAAAATCGCAAGCGTGGGCGACCTGTTTTCCTCTTTCCTGAAGCAAGTTCACCATATAGGAGGTCCTTCGGGATGCGGCCGGTGCTCATTCTTTTGACATGTCCTAGCCACCTCAGGCGTCTTTCATTAAGAATTGATAACATGCTTTGGGTATTGGCACGCGTTAGGACCCCACTATTGGCACTTTGTCTTGCCATTTGATAACAAGGATGCGACGCATGCATCTCAAATGGAAGCTTTTAAGCTTGCGCTCTTGTTATGTATAAGTGGTCCATGTCTCGCACCCATATAGTTGTGTACTGATGACACAGGCTCGATAGACGCACAGTTTGGTTTTCTCCGTTAGCTTGGTGTCTTGCCAGACCCGCTTATTTAGATTAGCCATTGTTAGAGCTGCCTTGCCAATTCTGCTGTTTATTTCTTCTTCAATGGTCAGTGTATTGGAGACCTTGGACCACAAATAGGTGAAGCTGTGCACAACCTCCAAGTTTTCATTATCGATATTTATGATAGGAGGAGGTCGAGCGTCAAGAGCCATAATGTTTGTCTTTTTCAAGCTGATTTGCAGGCATTGAAGAAGCTTGACACGAGTTGTTGCAAACCAGATTCTGTGTGTGCTTTTAGTGCCGCATCATCTGCAAATAGTAGCTCTCAAATTAGGACATCCGTCGTTTTGGTCTTGGCTCGGAGGCGGTCTGTGTTGAAAAGTCCTCCATCAGCTCTGATGTTTAACCAGATTCCCTCACAGCTATCCTTGAATGCGTATCGAAGAAGTACAGAGAATTATATTGCATAGAGAGTTGGAGCAAGTACACAAGCTTCTTTAACTCCACTGCTGACTGGAAAGGCCTCTGACTTAGTTCCAGCGAACTGCACTGTGCCTAGCATATTTTCATGGAACTTTCTGATGATGGCAAGTAGGTGAGGGGGACAGTCGATTTTTTACCAGTATTTGGAATAGCCCGTTGCGACTGACGAAGTCAAAGGCTTTTGTAAGTCCACAAAGGAAGTGTATAGTGGCATCTGCTGCTCTCTGCATTTTTCCTGGAGCTGTCGTATGAAGAACACCATGTCTATGGTAGACCGACCGGACCGGAAACCGCACTGAGATTCTGGATAGACACGGGATGCTAGGCTTTTTAAACGTGTTAGTATAACACTGGCAAAGGCCTTTCCTTGAATACTAAGGAGTGAAATGCCGCGATAATTATTGCAATCACTCCCATCACCTTTGTTTTTAACTAGTGTCACTATATTTGCATCCTTTAGGTCTTGGAGGATGTAGCCCTGTTCCCAGCAGAGGGACAGTCTCGTGGAATGGTTGGAGTAAAGCTCTTTTGCCACTCTTTAGAACCTCTGGTGGTATTCCATCATTCCCAGGCGCTTTTCCACAAACTAGGCTGTCAATTGCTTTGCTCAACTCTTCCTTTGTGGGCACGACATCAAGTTCTTCCATGAGTGGCATATCGGGGATGTCATCTAGAGCGGTATTGGAGACTGTGGTAACTGTTGAATACAATCCCAGACAATGCTCAACCCACCGTTTTAGCTGTGCTGCCTGGTCTTAAATAATTTCTCCACTTTTGGACTTAAGGGGAGCAACTTTGGACGTCGAAGGGCCAGTTACCTTTTTGATATTTTCGTACATGACTTTTGCATTGCCCATGTCTGCAGCTGATTGTATACTGGAACAGAGGTTATGCCAGTAGGTATTGACACATTAACGTGCAATTTTTAGGGCAAGTCACTAGGCTGTTTTTAAGGCATGCAACCTGTCGGGTGTAGGCTTTTCCTTGTAAGCCATAAGAGGTTTCCTTTTTGCTTCAGTGACAGGTTTCATCTCGTCCCAATGTTCATAAAACCAGTCCATGGTTTTGTGAGATTTTGTGCCAAATGCTTGTATTGCGGATGTATAGATGTGTCCATTTGGATCAATGGTGACGCATGAAGACATCTTAGAAAGACTTTTCTTCACCTTGTCTGTGAACAGCTGCGTTTTCGCAGGGTCTTTCACGCAGGAGGTATTGATGCGTAGACTTCCATTTTTCTTGGTGTGGTACGAGTTTTTCCACATTATTCGTACTTTGCTGGCGACAAGGGAATGATCCATGTCACAGTCGGAACTGTGATAGCTGTGAGTGAGTAGGACGCCAGCTAGCTGTTCACGCCTGGTAATAATGAGGTCCAGCTGGTGCCATTGGTGGGATCGAGAGCTGTCTCCAAGATACTTGATGTATATCCTTGCACTTGAAGAAAGTGTTGGTCAAACACAAGCCTTGTGAGCAGCACAATTCCAGAAGCCTTTGTCCATTTTTATTTAACTTTCCTCTTCCAAAGAGTCCGCGGCAAGTGGGCCAAGCTTCGTGATTGCTCCCCACTCTAGCATTGAAATCTCCTAGGAGATATATTGCCTCGTCTTTGTGGATGGTGGCTTTTGTCTGGTATAACGCTCCTTCTCTTCCGGAGTTGAATAGAGTGTTGGGGTATACACACTAAGAATGTTTACTGGGCCCGCAGCTGTTCTGAGTCTTAGAGTGAGGATCCTCTTAAGAGTGTTCTTAACAACGAAACCTACTCCATGCTGTTTAGGTTCGTATTTTGATCCAATAAAACCAAATGTTACAATTAAACTAACAATTCTGATTAGGGTTTCTAGAAATAAACAAGATAAAGATTTTTTTTAATGAATTATCTAAATACCGTCATATGTGGAATATGTCTTACATGTTGCCAAAGTTAAGGGAACGTTCCATCTGAAACATTTAATGTTAGTCACCATTTTAAATGTCATCCCGTGCGTGCTGAGAATTATAAGCATTATAACTATTCATAAAATTAAATACTCCTTTAAGAAATAAATCAAATATAAATTACACAAGTGTGCACTTATTATAGTGGAATCGAAGTTTCATCCTTTAAAGGACTTAAAATGCCGTTTTTTTCATTCTCGATTCTGTTGAAAACAATCTTTAAAAATTAAGTTTATGAAGTTAAAATATTAATTTGTTATTAGGAATATTATTGAATACACTGTTATTATCGATGGTCATTGCTCAGTATCAGTGGCGTCGCTAGAAGGGGTGCGGAAGGGGGTGGGCCGCCCCGGTGACACCAACCCTAGTGACGCCTCTGCTCAGTATGTTACCCAAATAATTGACCAGATGCTGGAATTTTCATTTAGTCTCTGCATTCAAAGTGCTAGGGATTTATTAAATTATGAAACAAACAGAATTTAGACTTTGCATTTTCTGTTCGTTTTTAACGTACCGGTCAAAAATCATCTTTATCAACTTCTTCATTTCTCAAAATATCTTGACTTACTGATTTTTCTAAGATTAATGTAATTATTTATTAGATGTGATGTAACTGGTAGCATATTTGAAGAGGGCCGAATAAAAGCTCTAGGAAAGTTTATGAGTCATTATCTATTAATCAGTTTATAGGAAAGAAGTAGTTTGGTTTTCAGGAGAAAACTAGTTTGTTTATCATTTGATCAGTTTTGTACCATATTGAGGACAAAATACAAACTGCTTCCTATACATTATTCAAATTTGCTGCTTAATTTTCACTCGGTTCTAGCTTTTGAACATATAATTTGCAGGGCTTGAAGAAGAAGGTCCCCAGTTAATACAATAATAGCTGGCTTTGTCTTTTGATTTTATTATATTTTTTTCTTATTTTTTAACCCTTATATATTCTAATGTTACTCAATTCGATTTTATAAGTCAGTTTGGTTTCATTATGTTTATTAATTAAATATTTTATGAATCGACGTCATGACCATTAATAAAATGGTTATGTAGGGGACATTAGTTTTATGGCTGGCAATGTTGTTGAAAAAGCTGTCTGAGTACCGGTCTCAGTTTTAAACGGGTACCGAATACCCAACATAAATTTCGCGGTAATGACAGACATACATTACAACTTTGCCACCACACATGCATCCTATATCCCACAATCGCCCGAGGCATGCTTCCAGTAACATAAAATTTTAAGCTTAATTCACTACAAATGCATTCGTAATACTCAATAAATAAATATATAGAAAATATTAGTTTCAAATAACAATCATGACTTAGCGTTCGGTCAGGTCATACGGACCTAACGCTTGAATGACCATGTCCGCCCGGTGGTGGTAAAAATATATTAAATTTTAATACTGACAACGGTGTACGTTTTTATTAAAATCAAATTGCCTGCTAGACCTACACGTGCAAAAAAAAAAAGCGAATAGAAAGTGCGCATTTTTGTAATTTTTTAAGCGGCTGCGAGTTGTGCCATTCAGCATGCCGACAATGTGCGCGGTTTACCATTTACAACTAATTGCTTCTTTCAATTTTTCCAACTATTTGTTTCTATTGTGATCTTTAAAAATTATTCATTTCGTTTTGTTATTAACATAAAATAAAATATTTTTAAAAATACAAACAATAGTAGATTTTTATATGTTTTTTTTCAAAAGAATGGTGGGTATTTGACTGGAGGAAGGAGTAAAGAATACATAAACCCATTTTTCTCGTTTTAATAGTTATCTCAATGTTGACTGTGAATTTCAAAGCGATATTAGTGTCTTGCCATATAACAAAAGTATTTGTGTTACCATTAATAATAAAAAACCCTGTCTCTTTCATTTGTTGTCCCTCTTAATTCTTGTCGGCACGTTCATGTTCTGGACTATGCGTCAAAAATACCTTCTTCAATTGCAAAGCAATCCACCAAGTGCCGTGGAGGCGTCCCCTCTCTAAACACTGGCACCAATTAGATCTCATTATCATGAGACGCAAACAACTGGTAAATGTCCTCCTCACACGTAGCTAACACAGTGCAGACTACGACACAAATCATTCCTTAGTAGCTAGCAAGGTAAGGTTGCTGCCAAAGAAACTGTACAGCATCCAAAAACAATGGCAAACCTCGCATAGGCATTTGTTCCACCAAAAATCTAGAGCGAACAGCAGATAATACACGCAAAGACTGTAAGAAGCTCTAGTACAAATGCCACCTGCACACAATTCAGTCCAAATGGTTACATCTTCGGGACACCATATAAGGCTCAGCTATTGCGGCATTCGGCAAGAGAGAGCGCAAATGTGCAGATTGGTTTGAGGCTCACTGGGAGGAAATGAAGCATGTCACTGCTTAAAAAATAAATACTATGTTCGCATATAAGGAGAGGCCTTGCCCAAAAACTCCAAGTATCCTCAAGAGTGCCTAGAAAAATGCGCATCATGCAGCTTGCCATACGCTAACGCCTATTGTCTCAATCTTAGCCCAAGCTTACAGTCAGCTGCTGATAGGGGCAATGCAAAGGCTATGTATGATAATATAAAATATAGAACGGACCCATGACCTCCCAGACAGCACGTATATTGTTAAAATCAGGGGAACATATCACTATTCTAAGCTGTACAATGAAGACTCCAATGGCGATGAATCAGTGCTCAATTGCCCAACGTCAACTAACATAGACATGCATTCTGTTCTCATTGATGAGGTGGAGCTGGCAGTGGGAAATCGGCTTGAGCAGACAACATCACAGGTGAACTGATTCAGACCGGAGGTGATCCAGCAATAAACTTTCTAACCAACATGAGCAACAATATCTGGCAGACAGTAGAATGGCCAACAAATTGGATACAATCGCTGGTTATTACGCTCCCAAAGAAGGGTAATATACAGATGTGTCAGAACTACAGTACAGTCAGCCTGATTAGTCACACGAGCAAATTCATGCTTATTATAATATTTAACAGACTGAAACCTCAAGCAGAGCAAATCATAACAGAAGAACATGCAGAATTCAGAGCAGGAAGTAGCACAACAGAGCAAATCTTCAACATGCGAGTTCTTTGTGTAAAATATTTCCAACACCAGAGCGACATCTTTCATGTCTTCATAGACTTTAAATAGGCATTGAACAAAGTGTGGCAGGCGGCTTTGTGGGCAACTATGCACAAATTTAATATTAAAGCTCATTGCCGTGATCAAGAACCTGTACAACAGAGCCATCAGTGCAGTACTCTACAATAGCAAGCTGTGAGGTTGATTCAAGACCACTGTTGGTGTCAGACCAGGGTGTTTACTCTCCCTCATCCTTTTCAATATCTTTCTTGAAAGAATTATGAAAGATGTGCTAGAAAACCATGTCGAAACGGTCAGCATCGGAGGGAGAACTATAACTAACCTATGCTTCGCCGATGACATAGACGGCCTAGCTGGCAGCGAGGAGGAATTAATAGAATTCCTTGCAAAGCTAGAGAATACAACAAAGGCCTATGGCATGGTAATCAATGCAGAGAAGAACAAAGTCATGGCTAACAGTAAATTCACAAGTGAAATTCGGATAAACGAGCAAAAACTCGATGAGGTCCCGACCTTTAGATATATAGGGGCTATAATATTCGATGAAGGCTCAAAGCCATAAATTATTGCCTGAATGTCTCAAACAACTGCAGCTTTAAGCAAATTTAAACACATCTGGCAAAGCATAAAGCTCTTCCCGAGATCCGACTAATGCGCTCTCTGGCGATATCAGTCTTCCTCTATGGTTGTGAACTTGGACGCTCACCGCAGACCTACGACCTACAAAGAAGAATTAATGCGCAGGAGATTAGATTTTTTCGAAAGCTCCTAAAACATCGTCTACACGACGCAAATCAAGAACGAAGCGGTCCGCGATTAAAATAAGTGCTGTCATTGGCCCTTACGAGGACCTTCTCACCTAAATTAAAAAGAGGAAATTACGATGGTACGGACACATGAGAAGATTGGGAGGTCTCTCAAAGATCATATCGCAAGGCACAGTCCAGGAAAAATGAAAAAGGGGCAGACGAAGGAAGACAGTACGATATCAAAGAGTAGACCAGTATGTCATTTAGCGACTCCCAGAAGGGAGCTCAGAACCGTAACAAATGGTATGAGATAGTGTGCAGCTCCAAATGTTGCCCCAACGAATCAGCGTCGAGTTAAAGGAAAGTTCAGTTCAGTATCACTGATCGACACCTACAACTCAAACGGTGGATTGAGCACTACTTGGAAGCAACAATAAACCATGTCTCAACTGCTGATCTGGTTGATATCCCCGACCTGCCGATCATTGAAGAGCTTGATGTTCTACCCACCATAGATGAGCTAACTAGAGCCATCGATTATCTAGCCTGTGGGAAAGCCCCTGGCAATGATGTAATTCCACCAGGAGCTCTCAAATGTGGAAAGGAAGTACTTATACAGCCTCTGCACGACATCCTCACACTGTGCTGGGAACAAGAACAGGAACCACAGGAGTTAAAATATGCCATTATCGTTACACTGTATAAATAAATAATATTACACTGCAATAGCCTTCGTCCGAGTTGCACTAACACGCCTGGAGACCCTAGCATCGCGTGCACTCCCAGAATGGCAATGCGGCTTTAGAGCCGGAAAATCAATTCTCTCTGCGCCAGCTACAGCGTAAAAGTAGGGAGCAACATTAGTCTCTATTATTTGCGTTCATCGACAAGACTAAACTAAACACATATTCTTTGGACCTGAGATCTAATCTCTTAAGGCCTTGGCTAATACTTTGGCAATCTGCTCCATCTTTTGGGCAGTTCCATACAACATTGTCTTAACGTAGGACTCCCCTGCCCCCTAACCTCCCCGGCTATGTCAAGCGCGGGACATGACGTCAACAAATGTGTGATCGTTTCAGAGTTTGGCTGCAATGGCGGCAATTGGGGTCCCTGCTGTGATCTAGCCTGTTAAAATAAGATTTGGTTGGGAATTGCTCGGTCCGTATTACGGTCACCAAACTTTGTTCCCTTCGTTTTAGACCCCACCAATGGTCTGATCTGCTCGGCCTGGGCATGCTAGCGAATACCCCTCTGGCTGTCACTCTATCTTCCCACTCCTGGTACCACTTTTCCCTGAAGTGGTCCATTAGCCACATCTTTGCCCCAAGACTAAAACATCTGGTTGGGGTTGGGCTGCTTCAGCTTTTGCCAGCGGGTCTACTATTTCATTGCCTTCTACATTCACTTCGACAAGACTAAAGCTTTTGATCTTGTCAGCAGAAGCGACCTTTTCTAGAAATTATTAAAAATAAACTGCCCTACACATTTGCTTAATATTATCAAGCTGTTCAACGACAACATGCAGGGCACTGTGTGTTATAACAATGCCACATCTGAGTCTTTCCCAGAAAGTATTGGAGTGAAGCAAGGCTGTGTGTTGGCACCTAATATGTTTGCAATATTTCTTTCCACCTTCAAGAACAACAGCAATTGGATATACATACACACCAGAGCTGATGGGAGATCGTTCAATATTGTCCGACTTATTACAAAGTCCAAAATTATGAAGACTTTGCAGCGCGAGCTCTTATTTGCAAACTATGCTGCCTTAATATCTCACACAGAAGACGGACTGCAGAACCTTGTATCCAGCTTCTCACCTGCCTTCAAAGACTTTTGCCTGACCATTAGCATTAAGAAAAGCAACATAATGGCACAGGAATCTGCCTCCCTTCCAGCTATCATTATAGACGACTTCAACATGGATCTTGTTGACAGTTTTGCATATCTTTGATCAAACATCTCGAGCACACTCTCACTGGAAGATGAGACAAGCGGAAAGATAGTGAAGGCAGCAACTGTTATGGCTAGACTGTAATAAAGGGTCTGGTCCAATTGCTAACTCACCGGAAAGCAAAAAGAGGAGGTTTTTTTTTTTGAAGACCTGCTGAATTAGAGGGTCAGCCAAACGGTTTGGTCGGTTTTTTGAGAATCACTTGGCGGGCCTTAAGATTGTGGGGATTGAAAATTTTTAAAAATTTGGATTTATCACCTTGATCGTGAACAGGTGATGTAAATATGTCATGTTTGGTCATGCCTTTAATTATATTGACAGATGATGTTAAAATTGTTTCCGGGTATGACCTCCTTGTAAAAAACTCCAGCATTTCATCACTTCTTTCCAAGACGTCTGCCTCATCACAGCAGAGTCTTTTAAGTCTTAATAGTTGTGAAAATGGGATAGAGTTCCTATAAGATTTAGGATGGGACGATGTATACAGAAGGAAACTATGACTTTCTGTAGGCTTGTAAAAGATGGAAGTTGATATTTTGTTTTCTTTCAATTTAATTTGTATATCCAAAAGGTTTACATCACTCCTATGAATAGTTGATGTGAATTTGATTGAAGGATGAAAATTACCAATGAAGTCAATAAAATTTTGAAATTGCTGGATGTCCACTTTGGTTATTTCAATACAATCGACAATGTATATCTTGTAGTACTCTGGACGGATAACTTTGTAATTTTTACTGCATAGGTGTTCCAAATGGCCCTTAAATATGCATGCATAACTTGGTCCCATTTTCATTCCCATAGCAACTCCACTAATTTGATAAAAAAACTTTACGTTGAACTCAAACAAGTTTAAATTTAGGACCAGCTCAGTCAATCGTAGTATGGCACTTAAAAGGGATCTTAAGATTTTCCTTCTTGTTTAGAAAATTAGAAATTGCAGAGAGGCCATCAGCATGATGAATTAACGTGTACGATGAAGAAACATCCATTGTAAATATTAAATGATCTTTATTAGATATCAAAGGAATCCATTGATTTTATCATATGGCTAGTTTCCTAAATGTATCATGGTAAATTTGTAACTAATGGTTGGAAAACAGAATTTGAAAAATCCTCGTACCTTTGTATAATGCACCCATATTACAGAATGCAATTATTTTAATCAAATATACAATAAATCTAATATGTCCTCTGATACATTCTTTAGCAAAAAGGAAATTAGAAAGCGAGCCAGAGAAAATAATACGAAAAAATCACAACTTTATTGTTCGAGAAATTCGACACAACATCATCACTATCGTATCGCGACTATACCAAGAAGGTATTTTGAATGAGGAAGAAAAAGACGATATTGAAGATCAACAGACAAGACGGCAAAAGACTGAGCTAATGATAGAAAAAGTACTGAATAAATGTCCGAAAGCCTGGCCCAAATTTATCAAAGCAATAGAAAATGAACACGAACATGTTGTCGAAACATTAAAAGGTGATATGTATTTTCTAGTAGATCTATATCCAATTTATTTAGCATCAATTTTAAAGATAGAAAAATTATTTGGTTTAATTTAGGGTCTTGTTTAAATGTTCTCAGATACAGACACAAACACATAGAGAGAGAAAGACTACGAGAAAGAGAAGTAGATAGATAGATAGATAGATAGATAGATAGATAGATAGATAGATAGATAGATAGATAGATAGATTGATAGATAGATAATATTATCCTATATCTTAAGTACGATTGCATGACCGCAATCAGCATCAACATATTTGTTGAGAATATTTTGGTTACATTCTCTAATTGTGCTATTTTGCTTTATGTCGTATTTAGAGTAATTAACAACATAATTGGATTATTTTACAACTAATATATATTATATCTAATATTTTTGTTTCATCCTTCAGCAAATGGCGCAGAAGAGGACCCAAAAAAAAAGATATATTGTTGAACACCTCTGCTTCCACTTCATCACTATCATAATACGTCTATATGAAGAAGGTATTTAGAGTCCGGCAGATAAATACAACATCGAACATTAACCCACAATACGGCCAAATACTGAGCTCTTGCTTCAAAAAATAAGTAATTGAGAAATGCCCGAAAACCTTCCATATAATAATTAAATCAATAGAACATAAGCACGAACATGATGGCATAAGGTTGGAAAGTGATCTTTTTTTTTTTTTTTTAAATATAATTTTAGAATGTCTTTCAAATATGTACAATAATTTAGGGTCCTTCTAAAAGTAACTCTCCGAAACACATTGAGTGACTGAGGGCAAGAGACACAGCAATTATTTTTATTTTATTTTAGATTGAATGTTAATGTTTAAAATGTTTAAAATGTTTTTCTTACTTTCATGAAACAAAGAGGACATATAATCCAATATCTTTAAAAGAACGATTTCAGAAGATTTAAGATTTGTATGCTCTGCCCTTAAACTTTTTCTTTCCTTTCACCTATATTATGTACGGGGGGCGCGGTGGTCTAAGTAGTAGCGAGCTGGACTACCGAACCGCAGCATGAACCCTTGTCGCGAGGCCCCCGGAGCATTGTGCTAACCAAACAATCCCATGCTCGTTCGTGGTCAATGAAACCAGTGAACGCTACTTCACTTGCTCCCATAGACCTTCATGGTTGGTAAGGGTTATTTATTATTTATCATATTATGTACGAGCCACAAAGCCCGTCCAAGAACGCTACGCAGCTGTTTCAGTGGCATGTTGTACCTCCCTTCCAACAACCTTCGCGACCGGCCATAAATGTGCATATTGCTAAAAATACTATCATTAAACTTATCATAAATAACCCGTAAAAAACAAAGTTTTTGACTATGAATTATCTGTGTATTAGAAATATTTGACTCGGGCCATCGCTTTCCACGTAAAATTCACACACTAATTACAGTATTAGAATTATACATTTTGATTATTGACGAAATATGTACCACAACAGAATTTAACAAAGCTCGCAAATTCATTTACACGTGTGACATTTGTAATAAAACATTTTCGATGTATCTATCAAATTAAGAAAGTACCCGCAAACAAAGCCACAGCTCACTTAAGTGTTCGCACCGTAGTTTCACAATAAAATTTTTTTGAAAGCGCACAGGTAAAAAAAAAAAAAAAGACTGCACAAAAATTAACTCGCTTTGAACGTCCGAGTAAACCTATTCAATTTTTAAAGTAAATTTACGTTTTCTGGTTGGCTGTTGAGTTTGAGGGACAAATCGCTGTTGATTACCGCACAGAAAAATGCATCTTACTATCAAGGATTTCTGGTGAACAGTACTGTATCTTCTTATTACAGCAAGAGATCACAAACACTGGGAAAATAATAAAAATTAAAGAAAAAAATATTTGCGACAGAAAGAGCACCATCAAATTTTAAGGGGGAAATTTTAATTGTCAGTCAGGAAAGTGTGTCTAATTTAAATACGCTTATGCTAATTAATGATACTAATAAAATAATGCACTTCTGTACGATCGAAATATTTTCATCAGTAACACTTACTCTTTGTAAATGATTCTGTTTCCATAACACATTTAGCCATTTGAAGGACAACCCAAAAGGCTAAGCAACGGCAATTACCAAGATTAAACTATTTTCTATATAGTTGTACACATCAATTATTAATACTTTGAGATGCAATAACTGAATAAACATTAAAAATCTAAAGTTTTATTTTATCTTAAGCTAAATAGGTTTATTTATATACATGTGCACGTCATCAAAGCCATGCTTTGGGGGGGGGGTGAAAGATAGCAATTAAATCAAACTTTAAATACAAATGCGGAGAATAAATCAATGCTTTAATAAAATTTAAGTGGAAAAAACTAAACTTTCAAATTATATCCTTAATTTACATACCAACAATAAAACCCGTCGAAGGGCATTCCTTCGTCGTCTCGGTTGCATGTTGTCTCTAAGTAACTGTAGTAATTAGCAGAAGTGACACATTTCAAGATGGCAACAAATTACTGAATGATGACAAAATTACAGCAAAAATAAATTCAATTCGTACGTCCATCTTATTTTCTTCAATATATTAGTGGCGTTTAATATTTCTCCACTAGGGATTTGCTGTAGAAGTATTTAGGGGTTTGAGGGACCAATCACTATCGATGACTGCGCTAACAAATGCCTTTTATTTTATCGGATATTAATATGATTATATTGATAGATTATGCTATACGAATAGTGTTAATTTATAGGAAATATTAATCAAGCACTATGATGCGACATCAGTGATACAAGTATTTATTTATTGACAAACTGAATAGCGCCATGTTAAATTATTTTTCGTGCCTCAAACTATCATTTTAAGAATTCAGAGTTTTATATGTATTTATATTCTTTCAACAATGTCATATTTCATGGCTATTTTTTTAAGGCTGTGTGGGGAAAAGTTTCTTGGGGCATACATTATATTTTGTAAATAACTCACAGTATCAATTAGATCTAAACTTATTTTATTTTTACATTTACTCTTTTATAGTATCTCTACTATTAATAAGCTGTGAAAGTATTTTTTAAAAAGCTTATCACAAAATAACTACACAAATATGTACATTTGAAAATGTTGCGTGATTTTATTTTATTAAATCCATTTTGTTTTTTGAAATTTTTAAATAGACTTTGGAAACACAAAAATCTATGTTTTGCAATTCTGTTTCACCATTATATTGACTAGTGCATATTCATTTTAAAAATACATGTACAAATATGTATTGCGTATTTTTTCCTACAAAAAGTACGTTTTATAATAATAAACTTGTTTTTTGTTTTTGTTTTTAAAATGCTTGCTCACTTTAATATATACTGCAGAAAACAATTTTTAAAAAATATTTATTATTATTTTAATCAATTGAAAATGTATGTAGCGCCTTATCCCAAAAAGGAACTGGGCTCACTGCACCTTACATGAAGATAGTCTCATACATTTAAGTGAAAAATTAATATTCATGCCGTAACAACTACATTAATTACAGTAATTAACACAAAAAGCTACGTTAATTATTAAAAGAAATTTAGTTTCATTAATTTTGAAAATACATTTTGAAAAGATATGTCTGAAGTGCAATCATGAACAGTTAGTTTGAATACTACAGATGTGTAATGGTAGAGAATTCTATTGATGGGCTGTACAAAATGGGAACGACCTTTCGCCAAATGTTTTACTGATTGTCTTACGAAAAGAGAGATTGCATGTGTCTGCAGGAGAGCATAGCTGACGAGTGTGTGAGTAGAACAACAAAAGTTCAGTAAGTTAGGAAGGGCATGAGTCGATAATAAGAGGTGGCAGGAACGGCCTGTTTGTAAATAATTCGGACTTCTTTCTATATGCAGCCAATCAGGTTTGTTGTTGCCTTAAGATCTAGTCTAGCAGCTGACTTTGAAGTTTCTTTATTTTGACAATGCTTTTTTAGGCACATTCGACAGAAGTGAATTTTAATAATCAATACGAGTTAAAACCATAGCACATACTAGAGTTTTTGTTGCACTAATTGTTAAGTATTGGCTGATTGATCTAATCTGACGGATGGCGGTGTAGGCAGATGAGATGGACGAAACTGTTGGTAGACTTGTTTTAAGAAATAATGTAGACAAGATCCTAGTCGATTTTGTTGTCAGTATATCCGAACTGGCTATCTGAATAGAATCTGGAAGAGACAACGTACTGCATGATATATTGTTACAAAATAGAATTTCTTCAGAGTTGTCATCATTTAGCTTCAGTTTGCTGAACGTCCCCCAAGACTTTACCTTAATAATGCAATCTTGCATCAATGGACAGTTGGGTCAGTATTAGAGAGGTCAGTGTGAAAGCGTAGCAGAGTATCAACTGCAAATGATTGGCATTTAACTGAATGCTGTTCAAGCAGTAGAAGTAGTTTCCTTGTATATATAACAAAAAGTACATATGTCATTGTATGACAATCACTCGCCCTATTTGCCGAGCATAATAGTGTATTATAGAACGGGACCAAAAACGGAGCCCTGATGCACATCATAAACCAAGTTCGCTGCGTGAGACATACATACATCCACTGACATCACATACGATCGATTAGATAATGATTGGAACAAAGACAGAAGTGAGCCAGAAATTTCAAAATTATTTTGCCGGAATTTTAGCGGTGTTTGATAGTCGACCTTGCCACAAAAATTAGACTAGCTTTTCATTGACCCTCGATTAAATGAAATATTCGACAAAGTGTAGAGTTCTTTAATTTTTTTCCTCTAATACTTTGGTTTTTTTTTAAAGAAGGGTTTTATAACAGCAGATTTACACAAAGAGGAATAGGAACCAGACAATCATTAACTATATAAAACATTGTTAGGAGTAAATCATCTAATGACTCAACCAATAGTGGATCTGTAATAGTATCAAGAGTTGAGAACGTTGATTTAGATCTTAGAAAAGTAAGTGTGACCTCATTTTCCATAACACACTGAAACATGTTATAGCTTGGACTCGCAGCAAAAGAAGGAGATAAATTATGAGCTGGTAACACCCTTTCAAGTTCAGCACAAAGTTATAAATGTTGTATACAAAAATATATTACAAAATATATCTGGATAATGATGCATGGGATATACAGAGGAAAGGACCATAGCCTTACCAATTCATCTGTGGTTATTAGGTATATTAAATAGCTGCCAACTAATACTTCATGTATATATTTAACTTGTACAATAACATGATTTTGCTTGATGTACAATAACATGATTTTGCTTGATGTACAATAAC
>MUZC01004346.1:101628-150375 GCA_002072015.1 Radix auricularia | reverse complement strand
GTGCCAAGCTGTTTTGAGTTTATTAGATGAATAGTGTACAACGGGAATAAAGATTGATATAAAGTGAATTGTTACTATTAGAAAAATGCGTGGGAATATAGAATGATTGACATAACATTTATAAGGAGATCAATTTCTCATCATTGTCTTAAAAGCAGCATTGTTCTTATGTTTTTATACAAGTTAAAGGAACATGTGCCTTGATAACAAATAAACCATATTTTCCTCTCTCCCCAAGCCACAATATTCACAAATATTATCTGGCTAAGCATATTCTATTCGTATTGAAGTAATATAATGCTTAGACTATAAATGAAATGTGTGTTTCCTAAGAACCAAAGGAATAATGTGGAAAGATATTGTTTTCATGATTTGATTCACGTGAAAAGAAAGTGAGCCTTGCCAGTTAGATTTTTGTAACTGTTAACGACATTTGTTATCCTGGTAGAGTATATAGCATGCGTTATTAAAGGGGTTCGAGCATGGTGAAAGAAAGTCATCAATCGATCTGAATGAAAGGATGTGGTTGAGCAGGTCAGGGCCCTATAGGGGCTGTAGCTGGAAGGATGTGGTGGAGCAGACCAGGGCCCTACATGAGCTGTAGCTGGAAGGATGTGGTGGAGCAAGCCACGGATGATAATAATGATGCTATATTAAAGCAGATATACCAAAATTGATGGGTAATATTTAAATTAATAATATTGTTATTTTTTTCGACACACATAACGTTGTTTTTATTAAAAATGGGTTCGATTTATCACTACCCTACTTTCCAGATGCGTTTACATTCATTTTAAAGTTGAATTTGAGACCCAAAACCAAAATAAAGTTATTCCTATTGTGCCTACCCCGTAGCGTAGCACGGGTATTTTGCTCGTAAATAAATAACCCGTAAAAACAAAGTCTACTAAAAGTAAAATTGCACAAAAAATAACTCGTTTGAAAGTCTGCGTAATTTTTAGCGCATTTTCGATAAGTCGAATGCGCTATTGCACCCGTTTTGTCCGTCCGTCCGTCCGCCCGTCTGTCATCACCCTAAATCTCAGCATCCATAAGTACTAGATCCATGATGTATATATGTTTTTTGTATGTCCTGACCTGCCATTTATGCATCAACACTCAGTTACTAGATCCGTTAAAAAAGCCAGTTAAAACTACCAAAACACATTGCGAATCGAGAGATAACACTGGCGCAGGCAACGGCCGCCATTGCCGGAAGTGTTAGTTATTACCAAAAGTATTAGGTTTTTTTTGTTGACGTCATTAGAATATGTGTAAAAGTTTAGAGAGTTTTACATCATCATTTGTGGTGACTTAAATCAAGATCTTAGCGGCCCAGGGGCATAAATTGAAAACCTTTTCGCAACAAGCTTCAACATTCAGCTACTTTCACCAAGATTGGCAACCACGATCTATCAAACAACAATTGACGGAGTATTTGGGCGATTAGCTGATTACAATTTAGAATGTTTCATTTATGAGTCCTATTTCAGTGACCACAAACCACTTGTAGTTAGATTAAAGAGAAAATTTATAAATTTAAAATGTAAAGAAATGACTTTTAAATAAAAAAAAATCAGGTATGTTCATTACACAAGAAAATTCATAAAAATATGTCTAAAATCTAAACACAATTACTTATATCTACATAATGCTGATATCTAACATAAGTACTGATACATAATACGAAAATGCGCTAACACGTCCTTAGTTCCAAAATGGACTAGGCTTAACATGATTTTTTCAATGTGTAAATTTTTTTTTGAAATTTTCTCTGCTATCGATTTGCTGTATAAGTCTTTAGGAGTTTGAGGGAACAATCGCTATCGAATTCCGGATAGAAAAGACCTTTTTTTACGATAGATTTGCTCATGGCAGGAGAGGTGAGGAGAATATGAAATAGAAATGTTTAGATTAAGCTGGATGCTTGTGTTTAATAAGAGTTTCTTTAAATTCTGGCAACTAATCTGAATTTCTTTTCAAATAATTTTATCAGAATGGTTCCTAAAATCTTGAAACAATTTTGAATACAATAGCTCGTGCCTTAAACAATATGCTTCATTCTCCTCATTGAGAAGCATTGCAACAAATACAAATTAATCGAAATTAATCGATTTTTTCCCCAAGGATTTATAAAACACGTTGTTACTTTATCCCTACCAGCTCTAGAATAATTGCATAAGAAGTTTAATATTTAAATTAAATATTTACACAATGTTTTAAAAAAAAATTATGATACGTATAGTCTGTAGTGTCGGTGGAAGAGTGTGATCTATTGTCATTGGTGAGATTGTGTCGTAAACGAACCATAACAATTACGCCTAAACTGATTTTTACTTTTAATTTATCATTTTATCAATAATGTTTAAACGCTGTTGTAAAAACAATATCTTTTTACTCCCTCAAATATCAACTTTATAAATATAAATTTATGTGTGTATGCATATACTGTAAAGATGTATTTAAGAAATATGTAATTATAATTTTTTTGTGAGACATAGTAGTATGATCTTTTAAAAAAAATATTTTTCAACAATTGTTATTATATGAATTCAAAAGTATTCATACTTGATTGTTTCTAAAAATCAAATAATGTAATATGAATTTTTTTCTACTTTAGCTAAAGTCAAATTTATAAATTCCATTATCTCCAAGCCTTAGCAATTTAGACTGAGAGTATAAAACCTGTATTTAATACCTAGGGCCGTCCATAAATGACTTCATGCACCTAGGGCGTACATGGGATACACATAGTTGTTCCGATGTGTGACGAGGGGGGGGGGAATTTTAAAAATGTGACGTCACATCAAATTTCACAACTTTAAATTAAAGTTCCTCTTAAACATTTGACTTCCTACAATGTATTTAATTAGCCTACGTTTTACATGGCTTCAAAGGTGTTACGATATTAGAATGCAACCTTACACTAAATAAATGCTTAAATATATATATATTTTTTAAATTTTAAACGTGTTTATTTTCAAATACAAATTACGGCTTTTATGGGGGGGGGGTAGCAAAGATTTTTGACGCATGTTGGAGGGTGGGTTTCTAAGTTTTTGTGATGAGGGGGATATGGAGATTAAAAAGTCTACGGAAATTAGGTGACATCATAATTGGACAGCCCTCTATCTAAATAAATATTGCTTCATCGCGAACAATATTATTTGCTTATGTTTTATTATTACTTTGAATGTGAATAAAAATAATTCCCTTAACAATAATTTTCATAAATTAAACTACTGCATGTTGCTAAGTCTACAAACTAATCTCTCACAAGAAACTAACATTCGATCCCTAGAAGAAATACACATCAATTATAATCTCTTTACAAAATTGTAATTACTACTATCTAATAACAATATTTTTAATTATATGCATTTACAAATTCAGCGTATGGAATCAGCGTTCTTTTTTCTTCTGAACTTGACTCAAATCAAGCATTACGCTATATTATTGATTTAATAAAAAAAAAATTAAAGCTTGATAAAAGACTATAGACTATATTTGTTCTTTTAAAAAAACGCGTGTGAAAATTTACGATTATATCTACTTGACGTCTCTTATTAACCTATTTCTGCTCGAATTATTTGTCTTTTTAAAAATCAATTTCATGTTATCGGATATTGTTGGTGTTTTTTTCTTAAAAGAATAGGGCAAAACTAAAAGTGTGTAAAGCATTTTTTGACTTCGGCAATGCTGCTTCTTTAATTTTCGAACCTTTATCTTTAGAGTGGTTTGCCTTCGGTGACCCAGCTTCTTATCTCATTCAAAAAATTTCTGTTTCTTTAGGGCAAACCCTTGATATGTTTAAATCAGTGCTATTCGTTAGTACATGTGTTACTTTTTAGGATAGGATGCAAAAAGAACGGTAAGGTAAACCTGGCTGCAGTTCTCCTATCGTAAACTTTAACAACGACAAAGTACCTATAAAATGAAAGAGAATGGAAACTGCTACTTAAGAGCCGTAAGCTATATCCTTACAGGAAAAGAAAACAACCACATTTTCCTCAGGGATAAATTTTTCAACATTTTAGCAACCGCATCACACAGTAATTACAGGGCTTCTTTAAATGAATATGTAGGATTTATACAAACATTTCTGGCATTTCTTGACATAGAGTCTGGGAAAGTGATGCAAAATTCCAAGAAAAAGGGAACTATTTACGTGGGGATATGTGAATCTCTACAAAAGTAATGAAATTGTTGACGGGCAGCTTTGATCTGTATTCAACGACAGATCATGGACTTACCTTAAAATCTATAACGGTCATTCGATTTAACCATGTAACCAAAATGCTCAAATGTTATATCAAGTTATTGTATATTTTAAATTGCGTTGCTTTAGATTTCGGTTATATTTCACTACTTAAACTGTAAAAAAATATAATGACTTATTGTTGGTTCGCATTTTTAAGTTGTGTCCTTTAATTAAATTGAATTCTTGAATGATTTTTCTTTTGTTGGGCTATTCAATTAAAAATATCGAGAAATTTAAAATATAAGCAAAATAAATTCTTGATTATCTTCTGTCACAAAGATAAAAACTCAAAAAAATAGAAGACTTAGCAATTCAGAAGTTATAAAACAAAATGATTTTAAAGATTACATTTCGTCGACAGTGTTGATAAAAAAACAAAAAAACACCCAAAATCATGCATTTAATTTAAAGATTTTTAAAAATGTATTCAAATCTTTAATAATTATTATTAAGTTAAAATAATGATTTGAATAATGAACAATGGTAGGAATTTCAAAATGTTTGAAAAGCAACAATAACCCCAGCTATTTTATAAAAGAAACTAATATAATAATAACTTTTAAAACTTTTTAATGAAAAAAAAGTGACTGGTTCAATCTACATTTTTATAGATTGATACTTTCGTTCAAACAGTGGACAAAATAATATATGTTTTTTTGTTTTTTTTAAATTACAGAACCCAAAAAAGTTCCTACATATCAATGCACATCCCCATTATTTTGGACAAAACGCAGAGCAAATAAAAATGTTTTAGATCATAGTTTTAGAACAAGATGATTCCTAACAAATAAAAGTAGACGCTCCTTTTATTCGTCCTAAAATATATTATTGTTATTATATTTTTAATAAAACTATTTTGATACTTAAGAAAAGATTTTAACTTATTAGACAAACTTAAAACACCATAGAATGTCTCAATAGTCATTTATCAATTTATTCATGTAAATACTCTTGTTGGCGATAAAGCCAGTGCTAGACATTTACAATCACCTGAGGAGAGCGAAATAAAACATTGAGCGAATCAAGTGGATGTGACCATTCAATGCAACTGAAATAGAGGATATCTTCAACAGCTGACACTTTAAGAAATAGAACCGAAGGCTAGAGAAATAACTTTTTGCATTATTAATATGACGCCAACTTTAGATAGACTTAAACAACAGACTTTTCCGAGACCAAGATGCCTTCTCTGTAAATATTCAATAATAGAGATAGAGAGACACCTGTTTATGAATGCAACGCAATACAACAAACTAAAAAAACACTAACACGACTATTAAAAGCGGGAACGATTTACCCAGTAAATATAGATCATAAGATTGCCTCGAACAAAATCCCTAGATACCATGGCACAATCCAACCTTTCATCAGAAGACTGATCAAAATATATACAGCACATTTGTGAAATGTAAAATTTAATAAACACATGTAAACAGAAAATTCAAACTTTAATAGCTTAAACATAAAACTATAGATCTATATAAAATAAAATAATTAACAATGGCAGTGAAATTACCTGAAATTTAAACAACCGCTGTAAACACTTATACAATTATTTTACGTATTTATAAAATGCTTAGACATGAGGAACTGCGGAAAGTGTCTACGCTAAGAAATTCGCACTTTCCTTTCAGAGAGGAAACTGCAGAATCAAAGGAAGCAGACATGGAGTAGTCTACTTGAGTAACAGCCATCACACATGTAGTTGTTGTTGTTTTTTTCACACTTTGTTTCAAACAATGTCACTTATCGTACCTATAATACTTATATTTCACTCAACAGGGCATGTCAGTCAACTTACCATGCTTTTCTAAGTTACTAACCTTTTAAAATGTACTAGTTTGTTGTCTTTAAAGCTGTAAATATGTATCATTAGAAAACTTGAAAAAAAATCTAAGGCTTTCAGCAAAAATAAAATTTAAATGTTAAAAAAATGTAAAACTATAAACGCTTTGTCCAAAAAAGGTGACAGCAGCGAAAATCGATAAACAGGTTTTTGAGGTTTCCGCTGCAACCCACAATTTTGAACCCAAAAAAAAAATACTAATTAAATAAAATATTTTTTTTAAAATATGGATTTGCTTCTGATTGTGTTAATAACTTTAATTATATATTTTATAAATTATGTGGGCAAACACTTAAATTTTTTGTAAGCATATGTTGATGTTAGATGATATAGTATACAGAGAATGCATTCGGAAACTTCTTTTTAAATCTTCAAAAACATCTCTTTAGCTCAGTCTGTAGTTACTGATTAAATATTACGCAGAGGTATGAACCTTATTTTATCAAGTTCAATAGAAAACGGAAATATTCTTTAACAACCACACAACATCTTTGGGGTTGTCCATAAATGACCTCACGCAAAAAATTTTTTTCTTTTGAACCAGCCTCACACTTCGTCACAAAAACGTAGACCCCCCCCCCTTAAACTCCAATATGACGTCACAAAGCTGTGCGCCCCTTCTAAAAGCGGTATGTTTCAAGTCACTTTATTGTCATTTTAGCATGTATTTACTGTATGTCAAATATCGTAACACGCAAGATTCCATGTTTAAAAAAATGTAATAAAGTAAATAATTAGAAATCGAATATTTCAGTTCCAACATTTAAGTGTAAATTTGATATAAAGTAGTGTGACGTAACCCTTCTTAAACTCCCACCCCCTTCGTCAAACATCGTCACAAATGCGTGGACCCATCCTTTAGGTGCTTGACGTCATCTATGGACCGCCCCTTGAGCAATTTCGTCACTTTTATTTGAACTGCATTACAGCTCAACGAAATGTGTTTGATAATATCAGATGCTGGCTCCTGTAGCACAGTACGTATTACTTCACCAATAGCCGGTATACTTAGTTGATCATTAGTAGCTTGTGGTTGTCTAAACTTGAAAATCATTAACGAAATATTGTAAGAAGCAAGCCCTTGCAATCGTGTGTGGTTACTCACCGGCTACCGATTGAAAACAGTTTTGCCCGTATAGCTTGTTTGGTAAATTTTTTTTTTTTTAGTTTTCGAAAATGAGATGTGTCTTTATCTTTTTATCACCCTTAATTTCACTCAAATTTACTTGTCGTCTGTAGGTACGAAATATCACATATCACTATGCAAGTCAGGGAGTATGCGGGAACCAAACGAACGTCCACAAAGTTTTTCAAAGAAAAAATAAGTTTCATGAGCGCAATAAATAATTTAAAATGTTTAAATCTTCTCTTCTATTTTTATGCTTTACCGCCCCATTAAACTCATTAACCCCCCCCCCAACACACAATTGACGCATGGAGTTCAGCCAACTTTGGGAATTATGGAAAAAACATCCCCCCCCCCCAATTTAAAGAAAAAAATCATTTCGGGAAAACCCGTTATTACTTGTTCTAAAGAGCTTTGTTGCTCAGGTTGCAAATTTTAAATTACATACTTGTGGTAAGTAATTCTGCCAATTATTTTGGAATTGCAAAATCAAAGCCGCTTCACGATCATCATCACTGGAAATAAATTCTCGGTACGTATAATCAGATTTGTATATTTTTTGAGTGTTTGAGTTAACAAAGTAAAGTTGTTATGTTTTTTATTCAGAGAGCATTTCATTTAGTCGACATATTTCCGGCCCTCATTGCTTGGGTGGTTTAGCTGCCACAAAATAAATTGTTATGTAGCCCTTGACTTAAAATGGTGGGAATGTATTAAAAAGAAATATGCGGGGTTTTAAGGTGGACAAATTTAATTTAACATGAAAGTCAAAATGTTGTTTGTCGGTATATTGAGAAGGAAGTATTTTATCAATTATAGGTTGCTTCTTCGTTAATTTAAGAAAACTTTTTGAACTTAAACAAGAAAAAAATGGTTCGTAATTTTTACTATTCTAACAATTTTTATAAACTCATTGACTCTTCTATATGTATGCCTAAAAACATTGTTAGTTTAAAATGTCCAAAAATAGCAACTTTACACCAGGAGTGATAACGTTTTCCTGTCTGAGAAACGGCAAGCCCTTAGGCGCAGTTCTTATTATCAAATTTGCTTCAAATCTTCACCAAACATCGTCTTGTCGCAACTTTCAAATCTCAACCAAACATCGTCTTTTCACAACTTTCAAATCTACACCAAACATCGTCTTGTCACAACTTTCAAATCTACACCAAACATCGTCTTGTCACAACTTTCAAATCTACACCAAACATCGTCTTGTCACAACTTTCAAATTTTTTTTTTATTTAAGTGTTAATTTATCTTAAGGTTGTACTTTAGTATCATAACTGGCGTTAAGCAATGTATATCGTCATTAAATAAATTGTAAACGTCCAAATATTTAAGTGGAACTTTTTTTTAAAGTTGCACGTTTCGATGTGACGTTACGCATGTTCATGGTCAGCATAAAACGGAGCGCCTGGAAATCTAAAAATAAGTTAATTTAAAAAATAACATAAAATGTGCAATTTTTGGCTCACTTTTCTACAAACTTAAAATAAACAATTAATAAATACTCGAATGAATATTTTAATGCTTTTTCAAACAAATAATTTCTTTTTTTTTTTTAAATTAAGGGCTCTTCATTTGTCACAATTAAAACAGAGGCGATTTAACTCTAATAAATCTTCACTTTGTTAGACATCACTACTAAACTACTACACTCGTTCTCTCCACTACTCTCTCTCTCACTGCCGGTCGTTTACCCTGTGGTGGGGTTAGTCTATCGTTGTCCATCCTCTTCACCCTGGGGGTTGGTTCTCTGCGTCTCTGACTGCCCTGTCTTCTACCGTCCTCCACTTATATTGCTGATCAAAGGTTGACATTCGAGGATGCCCCCTTGCTGTGAGCAATAAAATTTTCAGCCTTTCATTCCCTACGCCATTTCCATATGTTAGCTACTCATGTTTCCCCGGTAGTTCTTAATGATCCTCTACCTTACAGACCAGTCGTCCAAAAGCAATAAAAATGTAGCTTCTTGCGTCTGACAACGCTTTCATCGTTCTACACCACACTACCCCTACCTCCTACACCGACGTTCCGTGGCTGGGGGGGAGATTGGAAGGTCGTTATCTTTCGATCCCTGTCATTGTTCAAAAATCACGTCACATTCCAGGTACGGTCCGTCTCCCTGCGTACCATCGACTCCCCCTCTCAAGTATTTCAACCCATGTCCTCCACACTATCATTCCTTTACTTTCATTATATATTTTTTTGTGTGGATTTAAACAGATTTAAGCTCTAGCGCATTATTTTAATATTTTATGTTAGCGAAACCCTAATTGTGATTATTCCCTCTAATCATATATATTAAATTATAATTGTTATAAAGTTTCATAGATATGATACGATTACATTCTTTGATTTTTTTCACGAAATAATTTAATCAATTTTAAATATTTGTTTATCACAAATCATCTTATGACATTGCTTCTCTTTCATAGTTCCATATTTCCTACTGTATACAGGCGACAGGCGATGTCAAAATGGAAAAGTCGATTCCAAAACCCAGTGACGGTAAAATATAAACCTTGCTGTAATTCTGAATTCATTTTTTAACATTTTTATTTAACCCACCACACGCTTCCCACTTCTACAATTAAATAAATAACTATATTAAGACGAAATGTGACAAAATTATATACTAAGCTTTGCACAAATAATACATTTAAAGATGAGCTTAACATGAGAAACCTATTCCGTATTTAAGTATGATTTTTTAATCTGACAGAACAGGTATTGAAATATGTGTAAAATAAAAACAAGACATTTGTAAAAAAAAATAATTCATTTAAAAATTGATAAATAATTATGTACTTTTTTAGATTTAAAATGCAAATTGTAATACTTTTCGAACATCAAAGCTTCGAAGTTAACAGTTTCTGGTGGTTATTTCATTGTAGGTACAGACAAGTCAGAGCTTTTAAAGTATCGATGTAAAAAATATCCAAGTCACGAGGAATTTATAAATGTTAATGATTTTGACATCAACCATCTGAGTGAAGAGTACAGAGACATTGATATAATAGATTTCACAAGGGCCGCTGCAGATCTAACTTTGAGAATTGAAGTTACGAAGGACACCTTGGACAGACCTAATCTTTTTCCTAACCGACAGTTACCTTATTCACTTTCCCGTCTCAGATTTGAGAATGCACGCTGGGTTGGTACGGGAAGAGTATATGATGTACAAAAATCAAATTTACAGACGCTAAGATGTCCATGTTTAAAATGTAAAAAATCAGGTAAGCCTAGCAAAATGTTTGGTGAGATTAAAGTTATCACTGCCTGTCTTATTATCTCCGATGACAACGAGGCTAAAAACGCCGTCTGCAGATTATTCTACGACCGTGAAGACAGCCCGCTCGTTGAACTTACTGGCTTTACCACGATTGAAACAGATGTTAAATTTGACAAATGCTTGATGGGGTTTATTACTTGCGATATGGGTCTAATTGATAAACTGGGAAAAATGGTGGAACGTTTCACAAGGCTTTCTACTCAAATCCACCATAAATATAAAAGAAACAGAGACAATTCTAAAATTGCAATTGTAGTATCACACCCACATGGCGTGCCTAAGCAAATCACTATTGGCCGTTGGATTGATAAATTGAACGAAAATGAAAATGGAGAGATACAATTCACCTACACAACTCCGACATGTCCGGGTAGTAGTGGAGCTACTGTCCACTTGATTGGATATAAAGTTGAAAACGATTCACCACATCTACATAGTGGAGGAAACTCAGAAGGATTTAATTTTAGTACAATTGGGTAAGATTTATTATCACGCAAAGTTTAATTACTTCATAGTTGTTTTACAGTGCTAATCTGACCATTGCTCATTCAATGTACAGCAGATTTTTCACAAATGTATATGAAATATGGAAGAAAAAAAATAATGAAATATATAGAACTACATATGGTACGAATAAACTGCTTTTGATATTTAACTAATCATTTGATAAACGCAGAGTGTACATAATATTCAACAGATTACGGCATATTTTACAATAGAAATAATGAAATAGACCATACTTTAAAACATCTGCTACTTCTAAACGTATGGGATTGTGTTATCTTACATTGAAAAGAGCAATTAATATTTCAGTAAAATACATGACAGTAATGCGACAACAGCCACCAATGACGAAAAAGCAGCAAAAAAATTTAAATTGTCCATGTAAGTGATTTAATTCATTTATTTAACATATTATGTTACATTTTCTCAGGTCAGTCGATATGATAAAACGTGATTTTTAAATTTAACAAGTTTTCTTCGCCCATCGATAAGGTCCAGTTTACTTGACTGTGTTACAATTGACTATATTATAGTTGTATTCTAATATCCTTATTTTAATACCAGAGGGAACGATGAGATATTAAGTGGACTCATTGTCAAAAGCCACAGTCAGTATTCAGCAGTTGTAAATCAGATAAAGATTGAAATCTGGACTACAGACTTAAAAAATGAAGGTATTTTTCACTTTTTATTTTGCAAATTCAATATTGCATCGTATTAAAAAAAAATTACAAAAAAATAAGCACTTAAAAGTTCTACTTGTGTAACCTCATTAAAAAGACTTTATCTTTTGAGACATTGCCCATATATTTTTTTAGATTTGTATAAATAAACTTTTAAAATTAGACTTTAACAGTTTAGAGCTTCACTGTAAGTCCCTAATACAGTCAACAGGTAATATGTTTCTCTTTTAAGAAAATTGGAAATAAAAACTACTTATTATAAAATTTCCATTTGATTTAAACAACATAAATGATGATCTTGCATTATATGTTTGTTTATTATTATTATTATTATTATTATTATTATGTTTTATTATGTGTTTGCTCTTTTTTTAATTTTTAAAAATTTAATATTAAATTAATACTTAATAAACACACATTTGCAAATATTTTCCCTGAAATTTGGATTAAAACTTGTGATTAAAACATAAGAGTGATATCTCGCGAAATATCATCCAAAATCACTGTCAAGTACTCTGAAAGACAATTAGGCCTATCTTTCTTTTTTCTCGTTTTTTTCATGCAAAAAGTCTGAAAACTTGTCCTTAACAAAAAAGCTTCTGTATCTAAATTAGTTTGAGATCTTCATTATTGTTTATCTATGCTAGCTTTGCCTCATTGAAATCCAGTTGATAGCACGACTCCATCCATTTTTCAAATCATAAAATCTTCTTTAATTTTATACTCATGCATTATCTCTTACCTCCTGGGACACCTGCTGACGTAAAAAGCTTCTTGTTTTCATTATACCTTGTTTCATAATTTTTTGTTATACTTATTTCCTAACTTTATTGCACTCTAAGCATTTCAGTATCCAGTGATTTTTTCAGTATTATTTATTTTGGGTCTCACATTCTTGTGTGGTAAGGTACGGTATCTGACCGTCTACGAAAGACAATAGATTTATCTTTATTATTTGCAACTCTTGGTGGGGCTGATGAGACCAATCCTTGAGTGGCAGTCTCTTCCGAATGTCACACACACGAATGCAGTGGGGCAGGGCTGTCTGGCCTTTCTTTTCGCTTTTTTTTTTCCAGCTGCTTCCGCCCTGATTTGCTCCTCTGCTCTTAGTGATCCTTCTTTCACTAAAGCCTGTTACGTTAATCTATCCTCTGCAATATTTTCCCAGTTTTATTTGTCAATGTTGTCTAATTTCATGTCTCTCCTGCATATGTCCGTGTATCTGAGACATGGCCGACCAACCGACCTTTTACCTGTTGCCAGCTCGCTGTATAGCACATCTTTGGGTATGCGACCAGTTTGCATTCTCTTGACGTGTCCGAGCCAATGGAGTCGTCTTTGGCTTAATATGGCTAGAATGCTGCTCATGTTTGCTTGAGCCAGGACCTCTTGTTGATGACTTTCTCTTGCCATTTGATGTCTAGAATGCGGCGTATGCATTTTAGGTGGAACCTATCGAGCCTTCTTTCATGTTTGGTATAGGTGGTCCCAGACTCGCATCCATAGAGGAGTTTTGTAACCTTAATAATTTTATAATAAAACATTTCATACTTTACATGTTTTTTTTTTCTAAATTAATGTCCTCAGATACTGGAGAAATGGAAAGCAGAGAGAAGGCTACAATTCAAACAAATTATACATACCTTATTGACGAACTAAAAAATAATCATCTCGTCCCTTATTTATTTGAGAGAAAAATTATCAGCAGTGATGAGAAAAATGAAATTGAACGTGAACAGATCAGTCACAAAAGGGTTGCGTTGATGTTAGATAAAGTCATGAACGCTTGCCCAGATGCTCTTTTTGTCTTTCTTGACGCGTTGGAGGAGCATCATCCACATGTTGCGGAAAAGTTAAAGGAAACGTATAATTCTTTCTAAATAAGTTATTTAAACATGTTATTTCTGTTAACAGAATTTGATATGTAATTTTATTATTTAAGCTGCAATTTTAAAGTTTGAAGCGTTTTTTTTTCGGATGTGTTTATAAAGAGCAAAGTTGTTCTAACAAGAACATCTATATCACACCCAGAGGCGTCACTACGGTGATACGGACTGAACCGGTAGACACCATTACGAGAGGTGACACCAAAGTGTGAAATTTCGTATGTTCCCGTGGTTTGGCACTGACAGAATCAGAGGAGGTGTATTTGGGAAGCTGTGATGGGTGACACAAACCGTAGTGATGCCTCTGATCATGTTTTAATTGGGTTTTTTAAAGTCTTTAGAAGGTATTTGTATATTTTTTAAAATGTTTTTTCCTTGTATCTGTATGTAAGTTTGATTGTAACAACCTATAAGAAGACCGTCATACAGAATCCCAAGTATTTAGATATAAGTGACATTTTAATAAAACCATAATCTTAGTAATGTTAATCAAGTTTAATACATGATTTTAAAAAAAACGTAAAAACCAAGTTTTTCACTATAAAACCTTTATATACAATACATATCTTTAAGGATGTACATTATATAACACGCAGGGCAAAATAATCCGAAAATACAAAATTCTAGTTATTTCACGTATTTAATATAATGCTCACCGATCGTGAATATGTTTTTAAAAAGTACTGTCAATGTAATGCGCACCTTATTGCGTGACATGAAAATTTGTTGAACATATTACGCACCACAACACGCTATCTCAAATAATTAGCATGATATAACGAGATAAATACAATAAATTGAAAATTCAATAACTCTATTACTTTCATTTCGATCGATTTGAAATTTTGATACATCATTTTGATCATTGACATAAATCTGCTTGCAAAATTTCAGCTCACGAGCTTTTGAAAAAGGGGCTTAAAAATTGATCCAAAGTTTTTTGGGCAAGGTCGGTCGGTCGTACGGCTCAGACACCACAAGTTAATATAAAGGATTTAAAAATTATTATATTATTGCACAGTTTTATTGTGGGTATTCCCAACCAAAATCTACATAATTAAGTTACAATAGTTATAAATTAGATGTTTTGCTCTTAAATAATTTTTTTTTAAAACTTATAAAATGGAAATATTTTCTTTTTTATCCATACCATTTTCATAAAACCTGATGTTAATACTTTGTATTTTTATTTAATATGAATAATATTTCATAATTCACATAAATCTTTTTTCTTTTGTTAATAAACAAAGTGTTCTTAAATATACATGACTTAAACAATTGTTGATTACTTGTGTAATTTCCGTCAAAAATGATGGGATCTAAATAGATATATTTTATCAGATTAAAGCATGGTTGTTTTTTGTTTTTTTATTTTCCCTTTTGCCTTAAAGCCGTTTACTAAATAATCAGAAAATGTAGAAACAAACAGAGAAAATTTTAGTCTCCTTTTTATATTGAACAATTTGATGTTTTTGATGCAGTATTTTGTTTTTCAATACTTTTTTTTAGCGATGCCCTTTCTAAAATCCAAAATAGCGTTACAAATGAACACATTCTACATTGTATTTGTTTATCCCGCATTTGTGTTCATTATTAGACTATAGTCCAACTTTCTTTTTTTTTTCGTTCTAGTGTTTTTTATTAAAGTTTGTATCTTATCATGTCAATATAATTGTATTATTGTGACCACTTATTTTTTCTGGTGTGTACAAGTCTATTACGAAAATTTATTTATTTGTTTTATTCATACAATTCGTTTGTGTATTTTGTTTTTTTTTTTGTTTATATTTTTTACTATATAATTCGAATTAAACAAAAATTTCAAGTTTAAACATTGTTATTATTAAATAAATTATTTCATGTTGTTAAAACTGTCAACTCGCCTCTCATAAGAAATAATGGTTGTGACAAAAAAGAATTTAATGATCAATTAAAATCTTTATTTCTATTGTTCTATTATCCTATAAAATTAAAATATTTCTAGTATATATTTACAAAATATAATTACTAGACTTTATATTTACAATAACCATTTAGAATAACACGTGAAAAGCATTAGATAAATAATTTGGTCTCATAAATACACGCATTCCTTTTAAGGACATGAAATGTTTTTTAAAAAATGTGTATAGTAAGAAACCTTTATTTATTTATTTTTATGTTTATTGAAAAACAACAACCAATAAGAAAACATAATACTTTATTCTCGAAATACTCGCTGAATTTACTGAGGTAGATTATTTTTATGAAAGACATAATTGGACTATACACCCTCTATAGAGAGAGATATATTATTTCCACCGATGAACAGAGAATTTAAATTGTTGAATGCCTTTTCCCTAATCATGTATGCTATTTATTAAACCGTCAAATTATTAAAGCCATGTGTGTTTTGTTTAAACCAAGCGATTCGTATGTTGAGGTCATTATGCGCACAGGGATCTTAAGCTTTAATCCCAAGCACTAAAGATTAATATTGTCGGGAATTTCGGCTCAAGAAAATTTTTGGTCGTTTGAGGTGCCGCATGTCTAACGGGCGAGTCCAGGGTGCCATAGGTGCGAAATGTGACGTTCGGATGTTACCTCGTTTGAATTGGGAAGCAGGCAGTCCGAGTGGTAGTTGAAAGGGGTCGACAATTGAGAACGGGTGAAGCAGTGGACCAAGGAAGGTGGATTAGTGACCAGAGATAGATTATGTCAAACCTACCCACCTCGTCTTATCTAGGGGAGGTACAAGATAATTGACAGTTGACTTTCGGACAGCGGGGGGTAGGGGGTGGAGTCTGACGGGGTTAGAGGGAGCTCACTGACGGATAGAGGAACTTAGAGAGATAGACTCACACAGGACACACACACACATGTAGACGGAGATAGGAATAGGGACTGAATTAGGAACACACTGAGTTTGGGACGAGAGCTAGTTAGAATAAAGATAGTTAAAGAAGTAAATAAATTAAACATAATTTATTTGTGCATTCTGTCTTGGGAGATTTAGTGTTTGAATATAATTAACCAAGGGTGTGAAGATTAGAGTAAAAAAGTAAGAGAGGAGATAGAGACACCAAACACGAGAACACCCAGGTTCTCTACAATATAAATCAGCTTGTAATTGTGTATTTGTATAATATATTCTCTTCTTTTGAAAAAACACATCTACTCAGTTTTAGCAACAATGATGGTCGTCTATGGTGACCACGTGTTTCACTTCTTTCAACCTAATTCGGTCATTGTTGGGTAAAACCTGGGGAAATATAAATAAATAAGGTTTTATTATTTTTCTTTTAATGTTTGATCGTTCTTTTATAATTTTTATAATTATCGTTACCTAAAGCTAAACATTTTGGTCCATCAAAGAGATATTTGATTATTTTTAACTACTTATATTGCACATAAATCGATACTAATTACTGAAAAGTTTTAGAATCGTTGTTAGGTGTCAGCTATTTTAATAATTTATTTGTGATTTGAACAAGTTACAAACTTCACTCTACAAACTAAATGTGCCTACAACACTCCCCCTTAATACTCGCAATAAATACATCTCAACTACATAAGTTTTAATGGTTAAAAAAAATGTTGAAATTTGGAGCAATTTTCGCTTTAAAATGAATATCGACATCTTAAAACACTTGTACATTTAGTTCTCTTCTCACACATAGATCATTATAAAGATACTTTGTGGAAATCCAGTTTAGCAACTAGTTCTATATTTGGTCACATAATCTATATCTGAAGCGAAAAAACTCCGCCTATTAAAACATAAACTCAAGCTGGCTAGGACTTGAACTCGGACTATTGACAAGAATGGAGAGAACTGACACACTGAAAACCGAGATCATCTAATGATGTATCAAAATAACTATTACTTAAGTGGCGTAGCTATTGGAGAGGAAGGGGCTCCAAGTTAAAAAATCCTCTGGGCCTCCACTTGAGGGCAGCCCCCAAAGTAGTGTAATAATTTTATTTACATTAACTAATACGCCACGCAATGTATGAGGGTCCTTCAAAGGAGGTTACCCCCCCCAACCGACGCCTTAAACCATAAAAATTCCTAGCTACGCCACTGTTAACTCCCAATCTCGTGAAGATGATTGTCGTAAAGTACCATTAAAAGAAATTTTAAAGTGAATCCTCGGCAGGCACAACAAAATCATTGGTTTAGACAAACATACACAGCTAATACTCTCAAACGCCATAAAGAAACTCCAACAATACCAAAAGGTACCGGAGCCAGGATACTTTTACTGATGACATCAATTTTATGTAATGTTTCTACATTTTACTGGGCGGCTGAGTAATATCTTTGTGTGCCAAGCTGCGTATTTTCAGGATAAATTTCGTCTAATTAATTTTTATATAAGACTTGCGCTTTACATAAAACTTAGTTTATTAATAAGAAAACACAAATTATATAAGCTTAATACGTGTGTATAATGTCAAAGCGCCTAGCAATTTTAGGAAAGTAAACACAAGAAAGCGCATTAGTTAAATCAATGGATGTATGAATATCATGATGAAGGGTTACCGTAAGTTCTTTTTGCTGGCTCATTCCCAGGATCAGTTTATAGAAAGCTTCCTTGACTTGATGTCCACTTTTGGCGCTGGACTCCATGAGAGAGACTTTTTTGGAGTCTGCAAACTGGGGAGACATATTTTCATTGCGTTCAGTCTTCGTTGGCTAATTTATTTTTCATGTTGTTTTTAAGATTTGATTTCAAGCTGCTTTCATAATGTTTTAAAATTATGTTTTCATGTTATGTCTTAATAATAGGTTTAACTAAGTTTTTTATGCTCTGTTTTCATGCTATGTTTACTTTATATGTTTAAATGCTTTAATTCATGATATATTTTCATAAAATGTTTTCATGATATGTTTTCATGATATGTTTAATGCTTTTATTCATGATATATTTTCATAAAATGTTTTCATGATATGTTTTCATGATATGTTTAATGCTTTTATTCATAATATATTTTCATGTTATGTTTTCATGATATGTTTAATGCTCTTATTAATGATTTATTTTCATGATATGTTTTCATGATATGTTTTCATTATATGTTTTCATGATATGTTTTCATGATATATTTTCATGATATGTTTAATGCTCTTATTCATGATATATTTTCATGATATGTTTTTTATGATATGTTTTCATGAAATGTTTAAAGCTCTTATTCATGATATATTTTCATGATATGTTTTTATGATGTATTTAGGACATGTTTTCGGATTTCTAATTTAACTTGCATGTCATTTTCTTTTATTCCACTAGTGAGATGGTTAAAGGGTTTATTTTATTAAACTATTTATGTAAAATTTTATTATTTACTGTGCAATAATTTGCATGCTCAAAGGTTAAAATGTTTTGTTTAATTTTGTACTGATCAGCTTTCAACGACACTAAAATTTAAACAAATGAGGATATTACCAATTTTGATTAGTGAAAGACTTTGAATTTGACTCACACATTTGGCTAATTCTTGTGGTACTTGTCTGTGTCTCTCTAGATCATGTTTATTGCCAACAATCACAACGAATGGATCATACACATTTACCTGAGGAAATAAATTGGAAGTATGACATTTGTACATGAAACATTCAGACATAAAAGAAATCGTATAAAATCAATAACAATAATAAATGCATTTAAATGTTAATTTTAAGAAGGGCTTAACATGGTCAAGGGTAAAAAAATGTATTTTTGTTGTTAAAAACGCATTGATTTTTATTATGCTTAAATATATTTCACTATTTGTAAATGTTTTATATGTTATATAAATGACAGTATTAAAAAATGTATCTACTGAAGGATTTCATTAATGTTTTTGTTTTCTCTCAATTAACTTATTTACAATAATTTGCCCGAATCAAATTTGTGCATGTCCATACTAGTATTACAAGGTGTGTTGTTATTAACCGTAGATTACTATAATAGTAAATTACTTTTACACTGGTGTTACGGTGTGCGTTAAACACTATGACCAGTTAGTTTGCTTACTGTCTTAATCTGTGCCAGCCATTCTTGTACAGACTCAAAAGTTGAAATCCGGGTGACGTCATATACTAGTAAAATTCCCTTTGCAATGTGAATAGAGAAGGTATTGATTAATGGTGAGCTTCTATGTTCTAATATCGTATATTATTTAAAATAAATATAAACGAGTTTTATTTGTTAATTATAACACCTCCCTCTTTTAATCTCATAACATCACTCTACCCTCCTCCTTTTAGTCCAACTCTTCCAGAAATAAAAGTCTTAAATATTTATATAATTACGAAAACAAATTGTATTATTTTCTTTAATTGAAAAGCTAATAGTATCAAACATAAATACAGAGCTACTTTTTTTTTCAGAAGTTTTTTATAATGGGCATAAAAAGGTGAATCGTTTTACAAGCTTTAGGTAGAATATATGACAAAAATATGAAGTCATATTATCTTCTTTATTTTTATTTCATGATTTCTCTAGTCAATAACTATATTTTTTAAAAATTTCGCGAAATGATAAATGAAAAGATTTCATCAACAGATCCATGGACACTGAGATTAGAGGGAAAATTGGACACGCATTCCAAAGGAAAATTGAAGTAAAACTATAAGTAAGACATCTCATAGAGGTTAGGTGTGGGTGAAATGGCAATACGATGGTAAATACTATAGAAATGTTACACGTACATCCCTGTAGTCTATAGTACCTCTAACGAACACGTGTCAAAGTGTATGTATATTACGCGTGCATCCGTATAGTCTATAGTGCACTCTGAGTTATACAGGTCAATAGTGTAAGCATAATCTTACGTGTACATCTCTATAAAAACTTTTGACCACTGAATTCATTCTGTACTGGCCCACCGAATCACTGAAAATAAAAAATAAAATTATAATAAAATAAACATTCACTTCATGATTGTTGCAAGAATATAATACATGTTTTTTTGAAAATGAAATTCTTAAACTACTTTTTATTTTCAATAATTTTTCAAAATTTTGGGTTGAGATTATAAACTTCTCTGTCACTATTTGGAGTCGTAAATTCGAGTGCTTTGAAAACTTTTCAACCTTAAATATTATAACATTGTACACAATAGTGTATCATCTTTTAATCAACGAGAAGAGAGAAATGAGAAAACCACTCTGTAACTTTATGCAAGTGAAATATTTAGCTTATGACTAACCTAAAGTTTAACTAGCGGAGAGTTGAAGTAAATAATCTGAAGATATTTTAACAAGTTTAGTCCCCAATAATAGTTTGATGATTACATTTCTTCCATGCATCATACTACAAATATCCACACTCTTATTTCTATATAATCTTTAGTGTTGCTATATTTGAACTGGTATTTGAGTTGAGATTTTATTTGATTTATCAACTTGATCCCTGATTTTTTTCCTGTCATCGCGTCATAAACATGAAAGAAATTTGAATAAATACTTTTTTTTAAAACTCATAAACATTTATTATTTTAACTTAAACCATAATAATGGGTTAAATCTATAATATTACGTTTCAAACGCTCACAAAATGTACGAGACTCACCCGATAGTTACACGAATGGAGACTCCATCAATGTCGATCAACTTTTTAACCTCTGAACCCTCTGGATAGAACAAAAGCACATTAAAATTAATCCTTATAAGTTTAGAAACAATATTACACGTTTACGAAATAAGACTTTTCAGTATTGGTGATAGTTTGCTTATCAGTTTTATTTTCTTGAATTCAACAATAAGAATTGTATATGTTAAAAGTTAATCATTTTTAGTGATTGCATAAGCTATGATTTATACGTAATAAATCGTTTACTGTATGAACAATAAATGAGCAGGTATTTATCACTAACATTGTGTTTATTCAAATTATAAATTGTTCGACGTGTGTTTGAGAATGTGCATAAAAGTACATTAAGGTCTGTAAGTACATTATTTGAATTTGTCCACTCACTTCTAGTCTGTAAATACTTGTATTTTGATGTGTCCACTCACATCTATTAATAAATGTATTTGATATGTCCACTCACCTCTATTAATACATGTATTTGAATGTGTCCACTCACCTCTATTAATACATGTATTTGAATGTGTCCACTCACCTCTATTAATCCATGTATTTGAATGTGTTCACTAACCTTTAGTCTCTTAATACATGTATTTGATGTGTCCACTCACCTATAGTCTATTAACACATAAATTTGATGTGTCAACTCACCTCTATTCATACATGTATTTGAATGTGTTCAATCACCTCTATTAATACATGTATTTGGTGTGTCCACTCAAATCTATTAATAAATGTATTTGATATGTCCACTTACCTCTAATAATACATGTTTTTGAATGTGTCCACACACCTATAGTCTATTAATACATATATTTTGTGTGTCCACTCACCATAGTCTATTTATACATGTATTTGATGTGTCCGCTCACCTCTATTAATACATGTATTTAAATAGTTCCACTCACCTCTAGTAATACATGTATTTGGTGTGTCCACTCACATCTATTAATACATGTATTTGATGTTGTCCATTCACCTCTATTAATACATGTATTTGATGTGTCCACTCACGGCTATTAATACATGTATTTGAATGTGTCCACTCACCTCTATTAATACATGTATTTGAATGTGTCCACTCACCTCTATTAATCCATGTATTTGAATGTGTTCACTAACCTTTAGTCTCTTAATACATGTATTTGATGTGTCCACTCACCTATAGTCTATTAACACATAAATTTGATGTGTCAACTCACCTCTATTCATACATGTATTTGAATGTGTTCAATCACCTCTATTAATACATGTATTTGGTGTGTCCACTCAAATCTATTAATACATGTATTTGATGTGTTCACTCACCTCTATTATTACATGCATTTGATGTGTCCACTCACCTCCAGTCTATTAATACATGTATTTGAATGTGTCCACTCACCTCTGGTCTGTAAATACATGTATTTGAATGTGTCCATCAACTCCAGTCTATTAATACATGTATTTTAATGTGTTCACTCACCTCTGATCTGTAATTACACGTATTTGAATGTGTCCACTCACCTCTATTAATACATGTATTTAAATGTATCAACTCACCTTTATTAATACTTGTATTTGATGCATTACATGCATTTGTATTACATGCATTTGATGTGTCCACTCACCTCCAGTCTATTAATACATGTATTTTAATGTGTCCACTCACCTCTGGTCTGTAAATACATGTATTTGAATGTGTCCATCAACTCCAGTCTATTAATACATGTATTTTAATGTGTCCACTCACCTCTGGTCTGTAAATACATGTATTTGAATGTGTCCACTCACCTCTATTAATACATGTATTTAAATGTATCAACTCACCTTTATTAATACTTGTATTTGATGTGTCCACTCACCTCTATTAATACATGTATTTGATGTGTCCACTCATCTCGGGACTGTAAATACATGTAGTTAAATGTTTCCAGTCACCTCTGGTCTGTAAATACATGTATTTGAATGTGTCCGCTCACCTCTATTAATATATGTATTTGAATGTGTCCACTTACCTCTAATAATACATGTTTTTGAATGTGTCCACACACCTATAGTCTATTAATACATATATTTTGTGTGTCCACTCACCATAGTCTATTTATACATGTATTTGATGTGTCCGCTCACCTCTATTAATACATAAATTTAAATAGTTCCACTCACCTCTAGTAATACATGTATTTGGTGTGTCCAATCACATCTATTAATACATGTATTTGATGTTGTCCATTCACCTCTATTAATACATGTATTTGATGTGTCCACTCACGGCTATTAATACATGTATTTGAATGTGTCAAGTCACTTCTATTAATACATTTATTTATGTGTCCACTAACCTCTATTAATACATGTATTTGAATGTGTTCACTCACCTCTATTAATACATATATATGAATTTGTCTACTCACCTCTAGTCTGAAAATACATGTATTTGAATGAGTCCTCTCACCTCTGGTCTGTACATACATGTATTTGAATGTGTCCACTCACCTCTGGTCTGTAAATACATGTATTTTAATGTGTCCACTCACCTCTATTAATCATGTATTAATGTATCCACTCACCTATATTAATACATGTATTTGAATATGTCCACTCATCTCGGGTCTGTAAATACATGTAGTTAAATGTGTCCAGTCACCTCTGGTCTGTAAATACATGTATTTGAATGTGTCCACTCACCTCTATTAATGCATGTATTTGAATGTATCCACTCACCTCTTTTAATCCATATATTTGAATGTGTCTACTCACCTTTGGTCTCTTAATACATGTATTTGATGTGTCCACTCACCTATAGTCTATTAATACATGTATTTGATGTGTCAAATCCCCTCTATTAATACATGTATTTGAATGAGTCCATTCTCATCTATTATTACATGTATTTGGTGTGTCCACTCACATCTATTAATACATGTATTTGAATGTGTCCAATCACTTCTATTAATACAAATATTTGATGTGTCCACTCACCTCTATTAATACATGTATTTGAATGTGTCCACTCAACTCTATTAATACATGTATTTGATGTGTCCACTCACCTCTATTAATACATGTATTTGAATGTGTCCACTCACCTCTATTAATACATGTATTTGAATATGTCCACTCACCTCTAGTCTGTAAATACATGTATTTGAATGTTTTCACTCACCTCTATTAATGCATTTATTTAAATGTGTCCACTCACCTTTCGTTTGTAAATACATGTATTTAAATGTGTCCACTCACCTCTATTTATACATGTATTTGAATGTGTCCACTCACCTCTAGTCTGTAAATACATGTAGCTGAAAACATCCTTAGTATACCGATGGAGTAGAGAGGTTTTCCCGACTTGCTTATCCCCAAGAATGGCAACCTTCAAGGTGAAATTTTTTGATCCATCTTGGCATTTCTCCGATCTCGTTTTTCCCATTATTGTGTTGAGTCCTAGTCTTCCTTAAACAATCGGAGTAAACAGGATATTAATATTAAATCTTACACAACTCAAGCATGACGTTATATTTATATTTTCTAGGTTTAAATTGTTTCAAAATATATTTTTACATTGTTGGCCGTCCAGCTATATTTTTTTTTTAAATTTATCATCCCCCCATTTTCCTTGTCACTAATTGTCACAAATCTCCGACAGCTCTCACACCCCCCTCCCAATTTACGTCACACTTTCGAAAAAAAAAATAGTTTAAATTAACAAAATAATTCAAATTCTGTCTATAACACACGTGACGTCACACCTGGCCTGAGCCCCCATCTCCACTGTCACAAACTTTTATAGTTGTTACACCGACACCCCCCCCCCCCGGAACCTGGAGTACTTTATGAAATACCCTTTACTTGAGTTTTAAGTATGCATTTATAAATCTTTATGTAAGGTATAATCCGATAAATGTATATGGAAATTCAAACAAATAATTTGATCATGATGTTTCACTATGGAATTATCGTTGATTTTGTGTTGTTTTAAACATCCTGTAACGTAACTCATTTGTTGCGTTTAATGGTTACTATCTGGCGAAAAGGAGTGACCTCTACGTGGTTCGCCAGACGAGTAAGGTCGTGGAGCAGACCGCGACCTGAAACTGACAAACTCCTGGCTTGGACAGCCGAATACCGTTGTTAGGTGCTAGGTGCTAGTCACATATGATTACAGTCGCTGTACGGATCTTAGGCAAAGCATTTAGGTGCAATGCCGATGATGAAAACCAAAATACCCGTTGAGGGTCGGGTACTCCGAAGCGACCGTTTCATCCCCCTCAATTAACTAGCAACGCTGTTGAGCGGTGCCGGTTTAGGGCCAGGAGCGCCAGTACGGAATAGCAAAAGGTACCGCTAAGAAACGCTTTTGGTCGCCAGCTCTGAGGAAACCTTCCGGTGGGGGTTAAACCCTAGTTAGGTCAGTGATGATCCCCACGCTTTGCGGCGATCTAAACTATAAAGACTCGTAAGCTTTGCCGTGGTGGCGCCAAAGTGATACTATGTTGATAGCGAGTCACGGTAAGGAAATTCCACACCTCCCTTGGGAGGCACTCTCAAGTGGGAGGCGTTTTCGGCCCAGCGCCCTGGACGCCCAGGCGGCCGCTTGTAGCAGCGACCGCTCCGGGGGGGCTTCTCAGTCTTTACGTCCCTTAGGGGGCCAGAGAGCTGAGGGGGTTTTCCGGGAAGCCCCATGAAGAGCGCAGGCTCGGGACTGCTGAATTTCTTCCACATGTAGGAAATGGTTACTATAAATACTGAGTTACAAAGCAGTTGTTTTTTTTTACATGATGAATATGTAAAGGAATATGTTTGGTGATAAATTATAATAAGATTGTTGTGAAATGGGAAATTTCAAAGTATTTTTTTTTTGCGGGGGATGGGGGACACTCAAGTCACTTCAGTTTCCTGTTTAGTGATCAGAAGATGGACCATGTGACTAGACAGTGAACGGTACATCATAAGATAATAATTCAGACTGAAAAAATGGGCGTTTGCGATTTCGTGTTAATGGATTTTGCATACGGGATTCAATTAGCTGGACAATTTTATTTTAATCTGAAACTTTAACCTATATATAGATAGATAGATAGATAGATAGATAGATAGATAGATAGATAGATAGATAGATAGATAGATAGATAGATAGATAGATAGATAGATATATTACTCTTTTAAAGCATTGCATAATTTTTTTCGACCTACTTGCTAATGAGAACGCAAACACAATGGCTGTCTGTCGGCAAGTGACGCAGCATTAACGTGTTACGCTATTTAGTGGCTCGTTTTGTAACATGGCCAGCCGCCCTAGTTTCCCTAACTAATGTCAAACAAAAAGGTGTTAGATCAGTGATGACGAACCCTTGGCACTCGTGCCACAATCGGGACACAGAGCCTCATCAGCCGGTACGCGACAAAAATTATTCTAGTTAAGCCATACATCCTATTTTCGGGTTTGTTTGGAGTGTTGGCACTTTCCTATAAATAAAAATGATTTGGGTTTGGTTGAATTTATGGCAAGCGGCTCAAAAAATGTTTGCCACCACTGGGTTAGATCAAGAGATTAATATAATCAAAATTAGAGTAAAGTCAAAACAAAGATACATCAGTAGAGTCAGAGAAAAAAAAGTTATTAAAATCACAGAAAAGTAGAGTCATATAAATAATTTATAAGAGTCAAATATGGATTACTTGAATGATAGAAAATATACAGTTAGAAAAATAGATACCTAAATGGAATCATAGAATATAATTAATTAGATTCATGGAGGAATAAGTCATATAAAAAATAATTAAAATTATAGATCAAAGAATGAAATCATAGAAAAAAGTTTAATTGGAATCATAAATTTAAAAAAAAAAAAGGTTCAACGAAAAAAATAGAATTATAATTAGATTAATAGTTTATAGATAAAAATAATACAAAAAATATTGATAGGTGGAAAAGAATCACAGAAAAATAAAATAGAATCATAGAAAGTGAAAGGAAATAATAGAGAAAAAAATTATAAGAATCATAAATAGATGCATTGAACCATAGAATAAATAAATTAAAATTATAAATATGAGAATAAAATTATCTAAACATTGATTACAATCATATGAGGTGCAATAAAACGATCTAAAAATGAGTTACAATGACTGAAAAGTTCGTTTAATAAACAGAGATCTCTTACCTCTTATTTTCTATGTACTAACCTTGCCTTCCTCACGTCACAATATATTCTGATCATTTTGATCTATACGCTACGCCAATTTGAATATTTCATCATAATTATCATGACGATACAATTACAATACTTCCTTAATGTATTGGGAAACTCCACAAGGTCCGCAAATAGCGTGAAACTAACAAAAGTGGGTGAGGGACTATTGTGATCGTGCTGTGCTTACATTGTTAAATCTATGTTGATCTTTCGCCACTTGGCACTGGTCAGATGGAAATAAACGACACATCCTGTAAGGGCCCCCCTACCAAACACCCCCGCTACCCAACAACCCCCACCCAGCTCAAACCCCTTCCGACCATACCGAAAGTAAAACTCTTCATGACATCATCATTTTCATCATTTGCCCCGTGACCGTTGTGGTCGTTTGGAGAGAATGCATGAACACATCAACAGATAACGATCACCACCAGGGGCTGATTAAGACTGCATGGGGCCCCGGGCTGCAATCAAACGGGGGCCATATCCAGCCAGCCTACCTTAAAATAAAATGATTGTTCACAGCTAATATATGACTGCAACTAAATATTAATAATGAAAAAAAGTAAACGTACACGAAGAAATAACTGCTTGAAGTGTCTGCAGAATTTTACAATTGAGTTTGAAAAGAAAAATTTACTTTTCCACTACAGGGAATCGAACCCGACACCCGTTGCATCACGTGCCCGTGCTCTCTCCACACGGCCAGCGGAACTTGTCTAAAGGGAGAAATTTTACAAATATAAACTATATTTCATACTATGTTCTCTAAGCGAGACAATTAAATCAAGTTTTATCGATTATTAAGACTGAAACGCAATTAGTTGTATAGACAATATTTATACATTTATTGAATTATTATATTTTCAAGGGTTCGTGCAAACATTTGTAAACTTTTATTATAAAGTATAAAAAGTTTGGGGGCCCCCGATCCGTCGGGGGCCTCTGGCTTTAGCCCGCTTAGCCCCCCCTTTAATCCGCCATAGATCCCCACAGTTGCCTATCTTGAGTGGCGGGCAATAAATCTCATCCCAGTCCATTCCTTTATGTTGCCAAGCCCGCTTTTCCGCTGTCCACCTCTTCGCCGGCCCCCTTCTACGGTGCCTTGAAGGATAATGTTTTCGGGGCGATGTATCATCCAGCCTTAACACCATCTCTAACACTAACTCAACTCTCAAAGATTGTTAGATCCTAACCCAACTCTTTACTAACCTATCTCTCAAAAAAAAATCACCCCAACCCTAAATCTAACACTAATTCTAATTATTTTTTCTTTGAACTTTTTTTTTATCTATGATTCCAATTAAATTTTTCTATGATTTCATTATTTAAACTATAATTTTAATAATTTTTTAATGATGATTCTTTCCTCTATGTATCTAATTATATATTATATGATTTCATTTATGTATCTATTTTTCTAATGGTATATTTTCTATCATTCTATTAATCCATATTTATATTATAATAAATTATTTCTATTACTGTACTTCTGTGTGATTTTAATAATTTTTTTCTGTGAATCTAACTTTGCTTTTGACTTAACTTTCATTTTGATTCTATTAATCTTTTTGTATCATCTAACCCTGAGTAGGCGAACCTTTTTTGAGCCGCTTGCCGAAAATTCAACCAAACCCCCAATCAACATTTTTTAATGAGAATGCCAACACTCCAGCCAAACCCAAAAATAGGGGTGTGGCTTAGGTAGTTTCTTTTTGTCGCGTGCCGGCTGATGAGGCTTGGTGTCCCGATTGTGGCATGAGTGCCAAAGTTTGGTCATCACTGATCTGACACCATTTTGTTTGACACTATTTATGGAAACTATTGCGGATGTGCATGTTACCACACGAGCCACTCAATAGCGCGAAAAGTTAACGCTGCGTCACATGCCGACAGACATGCATTGTCTTTGCGTTCTCATTAGATAGTAGGACGAAGAAAATTCTGTAATGCCTTAAAGGAGTAATAAATATATATATATATANCACCCCCCCTTACCGCCCGAACTTTTTTTTATCATATGTAGTACTAAACCAGGGGTCTCAAACATGCGGCCCCTGGGCCAATTGCGGCCCGCTGGATGATATATTGTGGCCCCCCAAAGGATATCCAAGTTCAGTGCAAGTGCGGCCCAACGTGGAGATAACGAAGAAAATTTTTGAAAATTAAAAAAAGATATTTTAAAACTGTAATTGGAAGTTTTTTCTTTTGCCTTCCAGGACCCATTTTTCTAGACAATGAAGTCTCCATTCAAATGGAGTCGCCGTGCGTCGCATCTAACGGTAGACCCTTACAGTTACAGTCATCGAGCGTCGCAGATTTTGGGTTAATTCGTTTGAGAACCTATCCAACTTTTTAAGTAACTATTTTATATTATCTTTTACTCACAAAGAAGAGCTAAAAAAAGAGAGAAATACTATGAAAAGTAAATATAAAAACCTTCAAATTATTAGTGGCCGTATAAATAAAAAAAATAGTAAGCGATCATAATAATTCTCTGTACTAATTAAAGTTTGCAAATATTGGTATTTCTAAGGCTTTACAAATTGAATAAAGTTTATTCTTGAACTGCTTTTATTTGAAGTTAAATTATTTTAACAGACTATTTTTCATTTTTTAGAAGGTTTTAAGACCCCCCCCCCCCCGCAAAAAAAAAATAATAATTAAATGTTGTTTTAGATTTCTTCCAAAAAGACTGTCAAATTTGATATCTTTTTTGAAAATGGAGTGTTATATTACTAAAATAGATTTTTTTTTAATTAAAATAATTTTTTTAGGTAAAAAAGATATAAAAATACCGGTGCCAATAATTTTTCTTTTCGCCCAGCCTAGGTCATGATTTCCCCAAAGCACAGACGAAGAGAAAGATTGAAGACGAGCATAGAATATTTCAGAAAAAAGTGGGTAACTGACTATTATTTTATTGAGCACATGGGTACCCCATTGTGTCTTATTTGCACAGAGAAAGTTGCAGTGCACAAAGAATACAACATAAGACGTCATTACACAGCTAGGCACGCTGAGGATATTCAAATACAAAGGAAATGATAGAGATGGCCGGATCAGCAGTCTTAAAGCAAGTCTAACAAGGAAGCAAAATTTTTTGCAAGAAGGCATGCAAAGATAGTGATTTAGCTGTCGAAGCCAGCTATGTAGTGAGTGAGATGATTGTTGGGGCGGGGATGTCATTCACAGATGGCAAGTTTATCAAAAAGTGTATGCTACAGGTTGCAAGTAATGTCTGTCCAGAAACAAAGAGTCAGTGTAGCAACATCAGTCTTTCAGCCAACACAGTGGCAGAGCACACAATTGAGTTGTCAACGAACATATACATTCAAATGCAAGAGAAGGCCACACATTTCAATGCGTACCCAGTCGCTCTTGATGAGAGCACATACATCACTGACACTGCACAACTGTCAAATTGTATTCGTGGTATTGATGACAATTTTAAAGTGATAGAGGAGTTGCTCACAGTGATGCCAATGTTATAGTGATAGAGGAGTTGCTCACAGTGATGCCTATGCATGGTCAGACCACCACTCAGGACATATTCCGGCAGCTGTGTAATGCAATTGGGGATGAAGATTTACCATGGCTGAATTTTGCTGGAATAACAACCGACGGAGCCCCTTCAATGACAGGGAGAAAAAATGGACCGGTTGCACTCGTTCAAAAAATAATAAAAGAGGAGGATGTGGAGGAGGCTATTGCTCTGCATTGTATTATCCGTCAGCATGTACTGTGTAGCAAATGCCTCAAGTTTGACAATGTGATGTCAGTCATAGTGAAACACATCAACCGTATAAGATCCAGGGGCTTAAAGCACAGGCAATTTCGGGCTTTTTTTGAGGAAATAGAGTCTGCATATAAAGATGTGCTCTACTTTACTGAGGTGCGTTGGCTCAGCAGGGGAACCTGCTTGATGAGGTTTTTTGAGTTGAGAACAGATGTGAAAGCTTTCATGATGAACGATGAGCTGAGTGGTCCCAAATGGCTCATGGACTTAGCTTTTCTTGTTGACATCACACAGTAGCTGAATGTACTGAACAAGAAGTTACAAGGACAGGAGCTGCTTGTCAGTGCAGCCTATGAAAATGTGAGAGTATTTTCCACAAAACTTATTTTATGGAATGCTCAGCTCTATCAGAAACACCTCTGCCATTTCCCAGCATGCAAGACAATCGTGGATTTGGACATGCCATTCGATGGTGAGGAATATATTGATGCCATTGAAAAGCTACAGGAAGAATTTAATAACCGATTTGCAGACTTTAAGAATCACAAAGCCTCTTTTAAAATGTTTGCTGTCCCTTTCTCTTTTGATGTCCAAAATGCCGCTCCTGTTTTGCAAATGAAACTCATAGACTTGCAGTGCTACTCTATTCTAAAAGCTAAATTTGGGGAGATGAATGGAAAAGCAGAAAAGCTTGGACATTTTTTGAGAGAATTGTCCCCAACCTTCTCTGAACTTTCCAGAATGTTCAGCCTGACTTTGTGCCTTTTTGGGGGGAGAACACGAATGTGTGAAAAGCTGTTCTCCACCATGAACTTCAGTAAATCCAAGTACAGGTCGAAACTCACTGATTATCATCTCCAAGCTATACTAAGAGTCTCGACTGCTTTCGCCCTCAAGCCAAATGTGCTTCAGCTGTGTAAAAAGAAACGCAGCCAGGTCTCCTCCAACAACGAGCAGTAGGCTCAGCATAGGCAGTAAAGCATATGTTTGAAACTTAAATAAATAATAATGAATTAATAAATAATAATAAATAAAAATGGGGGAGACTTAACAGTTGAATTTTTATTTTATTATTTTTTGTATTAACTTGATGCGGCCCAGCATCACCCAGAATCTGACGCATGTGGCCCCCCGGCTAATTGAGTTTGTGACCCCTGTACTAAACCGTCCACTGTCTAGTAACATGGTCCAGATTTAAACAACTAAACAGGAAACTGAAGTGTCTTGAGTGTACCTCGGAGTGGACACACGGGCACGTAAACAAAACAAAACCCATTGTTATTAAAGATATAACGTTACAAAAAATTAAAAATGGGGTTTTCCCCATAAAACGTGGAAATTTCCCAATTTACAACATTGTCATCATTTTTAACAAATTCCTTTACATATTAATCATGTTTAAATAAAACTGCTTTATAACTCAGTATTTGTAGTAACCATTATACTCAAACCATTAGTTTCGTTACATGATTTTTAAAGCAACATAAAATCCACAATAATGCCTTAGGAAGTAATGATGATCAAATTATTTGCTTAAATTACCATATCAGTTTAGCGGATTATACCCTACATGAAGACATAAATGTAAACTTAAAACTCAAGTATGGGGCCTTTCATAAAGTACGCCACGTTCTGTGGGGGGGGGGGGGGGGGGGCGGTAACAAGAATAACTGTTTATGACAGGGGAGATGGGGCTCAGGCCATGTGTAACGTCACGTGTGTTATAGACAAAATTTGAATTATTTATAGGAGAGATGTCCGTGATTTGTGACAATTTGTGACAAGGAAGTTGGGGGGGGGATGTTAAAAATTGTTTTAAAAAAAATTTAAAAAAATAGCTGCACGTCCTTTATAGACGGCCAACAATGTAAAAATATATTTTGAAACAATTTAAACCTAGAAAATATAAATATAACGTCATGCTTGAGTTGTGTAAGATTTAATATTAATTAAGGAAGATTAAGACTCAACACAATAATGGGAAAGACGAGATCGGAGAAATGCCAAGATGGATCAAAAACATTCACCTTGAAGGTTGCCATTCTCGGGGATAAGCAAGTCGGGAAGACATCTCTACTCCATCGGTATACTAAGGATGTTTTCAGCTACATGTATTTACAGACTAGAGGTGAGTGGACACATCAATTACATGTGTTTACAGACCAGAGGTGAGGTACACATTCAAATACATGTATTTACAGACTAGAGGTGAGTGGACACATCAAATACATGTATTTATAGAGGTCAGTGGACATATTCAAATACATGTATTAAAAGAGGTGAGTGGACACATCAAATACATGTATTAATAGAGGTGAGTGGACACATTCAAATGCATGTATTAATAGAGGTTAGTGGACACATTCAAATACATGTATTAACAGAGGTGAGTGGACACATTAAATACATGTATTAATAGACTTTAGGTGAGTGGACTATAGGTCCTGTCTCCAGCCGCATCACCACCATTCGCCTGAAGGCCACACCCTTCAATATGACAATTATACAGATATATGCTCCTACATCCAGCCATGATGATAGTGAAATTGAGGCATTCTATGACCAAGTACAGGACATCGGGGATCAAACAGCAAAGAAAGATATTATCGTCGTCCAAGGTGACTGGAATGCGAAGATTGGAGTAGATGTATGTACCAACTGGGCAGATACTTGCGGACACTCTTGCAATGACCTGACCAACGATAGAGGGCTTCGACTCCTCAAATTTGCACGATACAACAACCTCCTTCTAGCTAACACAATTGGTCACCATAAAAAATACAGAATATGGACTTAGCACAGCCCAGGCGGGGAAAATAGTAACCAGATATATTACATACTGGTCAAAAGACGATTCAAATCATGCATTAAAGCAGCTAATACTAGAAGCTTCCCTGGAGCGGATATCGGCAGCGACCATAATCTGGTGCTGATTACTTTCCATCTACACCTGAAAAAGATAGCAAAACAAAGCAATTCACGATTACGCTTTAACCTTGAAAAACTGAAAGATCCAGAAATCGCAGAGGTGTTCAGGGGAAATATTGGAGGGAAATTTGCTCCACTGACCACACTATGTCAGTCAGAAACGGATATGGACATAGATCTAATCACTGATACCTTCAATACCACAATATTTGAGACAGCAAAAGATATACTTGGCAAGAAACATGCAATACAAAAAACCATGGGTCTCCACGTATATCCTAGAGCTATGCGTTGAGAGAAGAAAACTTAAGAACGTAAAGAATACTGCAGAAGGAGCAACCAAATACAGAGCAATCAATAAAAAGATCAGGAAAGAAATGACTAAAGCAAAAGCAAACTGGATAGAACAACAATGCTCAGACATCGATGAAAATCTACTAAGCAACAACTCAAAAAAGTCTTACAAGATTGTCAAAGATCTGACATCATCCAAGCAAGGTCGCATCTCAACAATACAAGATAAATATGCTAAATGTATTACAGAAGAACAAGAAATAATAAAATGATGGACCGAATACTGCTCTGAGCTATACAATGAAGACTCAAATGGCGATGAATCAGTGCTCAATTGCCCAACGTCAACTAACATAGACATGCATTCCATTCTCCGTGATGAGGTGGAGCTGGCTGTGCGAAAACTGAAAAAGGGGAAATCGGCTGGAGCAGACAACATCCCAGGTGAACTGATTCAGGCAGGAGATGACCCAGTAATAAAGATTCTAACCAACATGTGCAACAAGATCTGGCAGACAGGAGAATGGCCAACACCCTGGACTCAATCGCTGGTTATAACGCTCCCAAAGAAGGGTAATCTACAATTGTGTCAGAACTACCGTACAATTAGCCTGATTAGTCACCCCAGCAAAGTCATGCTCATGGTAATACTAAACAGACTGAAACCACAAGCAGAGCAGATCATTGCAGAAGAACAGGCAGGCTTCAGAGCAGGAAGGAGCACAACAGAGCAGATCTTCAACCTGCGAGTGCTCTGCGAAAAACATCTGCAAAACCAGAGCGACCTCTTTCATGTCTTCATAGACTTTAAAAAGGCGTTTGACAGAGTGTGGTATGCAGCACTGTGGGCAACTATGCACAAATTCAACATTAATGCTAACCTCATTGCAGTGATCAAGAACATGTACAACAGAGCAACCAGCGCAGTACTCCACAACAGCAAGCTGGGAGATTGGTTCAAGACCACTGTTGGTGTTAGACAAGGGTGTTTACTCTCCCCCATCCTCTTCAACCTCTTCCTAGAAAGAATTATGACAGATGTGCTCGAAAACCATGTCGGAACGGTCAGCATCGGAGGGAGAACTATAACTAGCCTGCGCTTCGACGATGACATAGACGGCCTAGCTGGCAGCGAGGACGAACTAAAATAATTCCTTGCTAAGCTAGAGAAGACATGAAAGACCTATGGCATGGAAATCAATGCAGAGAAGATCAAGGTCATGGCAAACAATAAATTCACAAGTGAAATACGGATAAACGAGCAAAAACTCGAGGAGGTCCCTACCTTTAAATATCTAGGGGCTATAATATCCGATGAAGGCTCAAATCCAGAAAGGCGCAAACAAATGCAGCATTAAGCAAACTTAAACACATCTGGCAAAGCAAGGAGCTCTCCCTGAGACCTGTTTGGTTGTGAGGCTTGGACGCTCACCGCAGACCTCCAAAAAAGAATTAACGCGCTAGAGATGAGATGTTTTCGAAAGGTACTAAACATCTCCTACACGGCGCACATCACGAACGAAGCGGTCCGCGACAAAATAAGTGCTGTCATTGGCCCTTACGAGGACCGTTCCACCTCAATTAGAAAGAGGAAATTACGATGGTACGGACACGTGACAAGATCTGGAGGTCTCTCAAAGACGATATTGCAAGGCACAGTCTAGGGAAGATGGAAAAGAGGCAGACCAAGGAAGAGTTGGGAGGGCAATATCAAAGAGTGGACCGGCCTGTCATTTAGCGATTCCCAGAAGGCAGCTCAGAACAGTGACACATGGCATGAGATAGTGCGCAGCTCAAAATGGTGCCCCAACGACCCAACGTCGGGTTAAGGAACAGTTCAGTTCAGTTCAGGTGAGTGGACACATCAAATACATGTATTAATAGATTATAGGTGAGTGGACACATCAAATACATGTATTAATAGACTATAGGTGAGTGGACACATCAAATACATGTATTAATAGACTATAGGTGAGTGGACACATTCAAATGCATGTAAAATTAGACTAGAGGTGAGTGGACACATCAAATACATGTATCAATAGAGGTGAGTTGACACATTCAAATACATGTATTTACAGATATTGAGTGAGTATTCACATTCATATATATGTATTTGAAGACCAGAAGTGAGTGAACACTTTAAAATATATGTATTTAGTGATGTGGGTGGACACTTACAAATACATGTATTTATCGAAATAAGGGGACACATTGAAACACATGTTTTACAGACATGACATGAGTGGACACTGTCTAATTAATGTATTTACAGAGCCCAGTGGACTTTTATGGACATTCTCAAACACGTGTGAAGAAATTCATTATTTCAATAAACACAATTTTTGTGATAAATACCTGCTCATTTATTGTTCATACAGTAAACGATTTATTACGTATAAATCATAGCTTATGCAATCACTAAAAATGATTAACTTTTAACATATACAATTCTTATTGTTGAATTCAAGAAAATAAAACTGATAAGCAAACTATCACCAATACTGAAAAGTCTTATTTCGTAAACGTGTAATATTGTTTCTAAACTTATAATGAGTAACAACTATAGTGTGTCTTGGTTCCATCCAGAGGGTTCAGGGGTCAACAAGTTGCTCGACATTGATGGAGTCTCCATTCGTTTAACTATCGTGAGAGTCTCGCGTAAACCTATTTTTATTGTTTTAACTCATTATTGTGTTTTAAGTTAAAACAATAAAAGTGTATGAGTTCAAAATCAGTGTTTATTCAAATTTCTTTCAAGTTTATTAGGCGATGACAGGACAAAAATCAGCTATCAGTTAATAGGTCAAATAAAATCTGAACTGAAATACCAGTTCAAATATAGCAACCATAAATATTCCATAGAAACACATAGAATGGCATATTTATAGTATGATGTAGACCCAATGGAAGATATGGAATTTCTTCAGAATGCAACAACTTTTAAACCTTTATTTTAAAATCTTATAATAGAAAGTAGCAACATTTTATTTAAAAATTTCACACAGCTTAAAATTCTTAAAGTATTCTAAACAGGAGAAACTTTAGCTTTGTTTTAACGCCTTTAGTAATACTATTATTGGGCTTAGGACTAAACTTGCTAAAACATATCTAGATTGTTTACTGGAACTTTCTAATTATGAAACTTTAGGCACAAGCTGGATATTTCCTTTGTTTAAAGTTTGGTTTTGTTTAGTCCAAAACCTATTTTTTTTTAGGTCTTTGGGGGTTCTAATGTTTCCATAAGAAAATTCTCGGGCCTGGTAGACACTGGCGGCGCCCATCCCTCTCCAGGTCAGCGGAGGACTTCTTAGCGGTAGTTATTTCTCAAAATTTTTATAATGTCTTTTACGTTGGCTCGATCCCACGCCCATCAGTTCACCATTGACTTCGCTACCCAGATTTATAAAGTTACAGAGTGGTTTTCTGCTTTCTCACCTCTACATTGTTGAACCGATGATAGAATAATGTATTACATGGATACAATATTTAAGTTTGAAAAAGTTTTCAAAGCACTCGAATCGAAGAAGTTAAATAGTGACTGAGAGGTTAAAATCTCAACAACAAATTTTTTTTTAAAGTGTGTTGAAAACAAAGAGTAGTTTCAGACTTTCATTTTAAACAATCATCAAGTTAATGTTTATTTTATAGTAACTAAATTTTTATTTTCATTTTCAGTTATTTAGTGGACCAGTACAGAATGAATTCAGTGCTCAAAAGTTTTTATAAAGATATACACGTACGATTATACTTAGACTTTGACATGTAAACATGATATGTACTATAGACTACAGGGATGTACATATAATATACTTAGATTTTGACATGTAAACATGATAGGTACTATAGACTACAGGGATGTACATATAATATACTTAGACTTTGATATGTACACGTGATAGGTACTATAGACTACAGGGATGTACATATACTATACTTAGACTTTGAAAGGTAAACTTGATAGGTACTATAGACTACAGGGATGTACATATAATATACTTAGACTTTGACATGTAAACATGATAGGTACTATAGGCTACAGGGATGTACATATAATATACTTAGACTTTGACATGTACAGGTGATAGGTACTATAGACTACAGGGATGTACATATACTATACTTAGACTTTGACATTTAAACATGATAGGTACTATAGACTACAGGGATGTACATATAATATACTTAGACTTTGACATGTAAACGTGATAGGTACTATAGACTACAGGGATGTACATATAATATACTTAGACTTTGATATGTACACGTGATATGTACTATAGACTACAGGGATGTACATATAATATACTTAGACTTTGACATGTAAACATGATAGGTACTATAGACTACAGGGATGTACATATAATATACTTAGACTTTGACATGTAAACATGATAGGTACTATAGACTACATGGATGTACATACAATATACTTAGATTTTGACATGTAAACACAATAGGTACTATAGACTACAGGAATGTACATATAATATACTTAGATTTTGATATGTACGCGTGATAGGTACAATAGACTACAGGGATGTACATATAATATACTTAGACTTTGACATGTACACGTGATATGTACTATAGACTACAGGGATGTACATATAATATACTTAGACTTTGACATGTAAACCTGATAGGTACTATGGACTACAGGGATGTACATATAATATATTTAGACTTTAAAATGTAAACATGATAGGTACTATAGACTACAGGAATGTACATATAATATACTTATACTTTGATATGTACGCGTGATAGGTACTATAGACTACAGGAATGTACATATAATATACTTAGACTTTGACATGTACACGTGATATGTACTATAGACTACAGGGATGTACATATAATATACTTAGACTTTGACATGTAAACATGATAGGTACTATAGACTACAGGGATGTACATATAATATATTTAGACTTTGATATGTACACGTGATAGGTACTATAGACTACAGGTATGTACATATAATATACTTAGACTTTGACATGTACACGTGATATGTACTTTAGACTACAGGGATGTACATATAATATTATTAGACTTTGACATGTAAACATAATAGGTACTATAGACTACAGAGATGTACATATAATATACTTAGACTTTGATATGTAAACATGATAGGTACTATAGACTACAGGGATGTACATATAATATACTTAGACTTTGATATGTACACGTGATAGGTAGATAGGTACTATAGACTACAGGGATGTACATATAATATACTTAGACTTTGATATGTACACGTGATAGGTACTATAGACTACAGGGATATACATATAATATACTTAGACTTTGACATATACACTTGATAGGTACTATAGACTACAGGGATGTACATATAATATACTTAGACTTTGATATATACACGTGATAGGTACTATAAACTACAGGGATGTACATATACTATACTTAGACTTTGACATGTAAACATTATAGGTACTATAGACTACAGGGATGTATATATAATATACTTAGACTTTGACATGTAAACATGATAGGTACTATAGATTACAGGGAAGTACATATAATATACTTAGATTTTGACATGTAAACATAATAGGTACTATAGACTACAGGGATGTACATATAATATACTTAGACTTTGATATGTACACGTGATAGGTACTATAGACTACAGGGATGTACATATAATATACTTAGACTTTGACATGTAAACATGATAGGTACTAAAGACTACAGGGATGTACATATAATATACTTAGACTTTGACATGTAAACAAGATAGGTACTATAGACTACAGGGATGTACATATCCGGCATCCTTCCGTCTCGCGAGACGATGGTGCATCACCGTTGGGTTGGGTTGCATTTCTTCGAGTGACTGTGCAGTCCTATCCTTGAGTGACAGACTTTGCCACAGTTTTTACACACGAGTTCTGTGCTTCCAAATGTTTTGGCCTTTCTCCTAGCTCTTCTGTCTGCAGCCTCCTCCATTCTTCTCTCCTCGGCTACTATGACGCCCTCTTTGACAACTGTGCGCCACGTAGATCGGTCTTCTGCCTTACACTCCCAGTCACTTGTATGTATTTTGGCTGCTTTCATGTCCCTTTGACAGACATCTTTAAATCGCAAGCGTGGGCGACCTGTTTTTCTCTTTCCTGAAGCAAGTTCACCATATAGGAGGTCCTTCGGGATGCGGCCGGGGCTCATTCTTTTGACATGTCCTAGCCACCTCAGGCGTCTTTCACTAAGAATTGAGAACATGCTTTGGGTATTGGCACGCGTTAGTACCTCACTATTAGGCACTTTTTCTTGCCATTTAATACCAAGGATGCGGCGCAAGCATCTCAAATGGAAGCTGTTAAGCTTACGCTCTTGTGATGTATAAGTGGTCCATGTCTCGCTCCCATATAGTAGTGTACTGATGACACAGGCTCGATAGACGCACAGTTTGGTTTTCTCCGTTAGCTTGGTGTTTTGCCAGACCCGCTTATTTAGTTTAGCCATTGTTGCGGCTGCCTTGCCAATTCTGCTGTTTATTTCTTCTTCAATGGACAGTGTATTGGAGACCTTGGATCCCAAGTAGGTGAAGCTGTCCACAACCTCCAAGTTTTCATTATCGATATTTATGGTAGGAGGAGGTCGAGTGTCTTGGGCCATGATGTTTGTCTTTTTCAAGCTGATTTGCAGACCAAATTCTTTGCAGGCATTGGAGAAGCTTGACACGAGTTGTTGCAAACCAGATTCTGTATGTGCTGTTAGTGCCGCATCATCCGCAAATAGTAGCTCTCGAATTAGGACATCCGTCGTTTTGGTCTTGGCTCGGAGGCGGGCAGTGTTGAAAAGTCCTCCATCAGCTCTGGTATGTAACCAGATTCCCTCACTGCTATCCTTGAATGCGTATCGAAGAAGTACAGAGAAGAATATTGCGAAGAGTGTTGGTGCGAGTACACAACCTTGTTTAACTCCGCTGCTGACAGGGAAGGCCTCTGACTTAGCTCCATCGAACTGTACTGTGCCAAGCATATTTTCATGGAACTGTCTGATGATGGCAAGTAGGTGAGGGGGACATCCAATTTTTGCCAGTATTTGGAATAGCCCGTTGCGACTGACTAAGTCGAAGGCTTTTGTAAGGTCCACAAATGCAATGTATAGTGGCATCTGCTGCTCTCTGCATTTTTCCTGGAGCTGTCGTATGGAGAACACCATGTCTATGGTAGACCGACCGGACCGGAAACCACACTGAGATTCTGGATAGACGCGGGATGCTAGGCTTTGTAAACGTTTTAGTATAACGCGGGCAAAGGTCTTTCCTACAATACTAAGGAGTGAAATGCCGCGATAATTATTGCAATCACTCCTATCACCTTTGTTTTTATATAGTGTCACTATATTTGCATCCTTTAGGTCTTGGGGGATGTAGCCCTGTTCCCAGCAGAGGGACAGAATCTCGTGCAATGGTTGGAGTAAAGCTGTCTTGCCACTCTTTAGAACCTCTGGTGGTATTCCATCATTCCCAGGCGCTTTTCCACAAGCTAGACTGTCAATTGCTTTGCTCAGCTCTTCCTGTGTGGGCACGACATCAAGTTCTTCCATGAGTGGCATATCTGGGATGTCATCTAGAGCGGTGCTGGAGACTGTGGTAACTGTTGAATACAATTCCAGATAATGCTCAACCCACCGTTTTAGCTGTGCTGCCTGGTCTTGAATAATTTCTCCATTTTTGGACTTTAGGGGAGCAGCTTTTGACGTCAAGGGGCCCGTTGCCTTTTTGATGTTTTCGTACATGACTTTTGCATTGCCCATGTCTGCAGCTGATTGTATACTGGAACAGAGCTTAAGCCAGTAGGTATTGACACATTTACGTGCAACCTTTTGGGCAAGTGACTTAGCTGTTTTTAAAGCATGCAAATTGTCAGGTGTAGGCTTTTCCTTGTAAGCCATAAGAGCTTTCCTTTTTGCTTCAGTGACGGGTTTCATCTCGTCCCAATGTTCATCAAACCAGTCCGTGTTTTTGTGAGATTTTTTGCCAAAGGCTTGTATTGCGGATGTATAGATTGTGTCTCTCAGTTGCGTCCATTTGGAGTCAATGGTGACGCATGGGGACATCTTTGAGAGACTTTCCTTCACCTTGTCTTTGAACAGCTGCGCTATCGCAGGGTCTTTCATGCAGGAGGTATTGATGCGTGGACTTCCCTTTTTCTTTGTGTGGTACGAGTTTTTCCTCATTATTCGTACTTTGCTGGCGACAAGGGAATGATCCGTGTCACAGTCGGCACTGTGATAGCTGCGAGTGAGTAGGACGCTAGCTAGTTGTGCACGCCTGGTGATAATGAGGTCCAGCTGGTGCCATTGGTGGGATCGAGGGTGTCTCCAAGATACTTGATGTATATCCTTGCACTTGAAGAAAGTGTTGGTCACACACAAGCCTCGTGAGCAGCACAATTCCAGAAGCCTTTGTCCATTTTCATTTAACTTTCCTCTTCCAAATAGTCCAAGGCAGGTGGGCCAGGCTTCGTGGTCGCTCCCCACTCTAGCATTGAAATCTCCTAGGAGATAGATTGCCTCGTCTTTGTGGATGCCGGCTATTGCCTGGTCTAACGCTCCATAGAACTGGTCCTTCTCTTCCGGAGTTGAATAGAGTGTTGGGGCATACACACTAAGAATGTTTGCTGGGCCCGCAGTTGTTCTGAGTCTTAGAGTGAGGATCCTCTCCGTGCCTGATGACGGTGGTTCAATGGATGGTAGAAGAGTGTTTTTAACAGCGAAACCCACACCATGCTGTCTAGGTTCGTCTTTCGGTCTGCCTTGCCAGAAGAAGGTGTAATTGGCCTCTTTGAGTGAACCGTTGTCTGGGAGCCTGGTCTCCTGAAGGCATGCTATGTCAATCTTTAGCCTTTTAAGTTCTCTATCGATTATTCCTGTCTTCCGTGTGTCGTTTATGGACTGCAGATCATCAGTGATGCCGGGACACATAGTCCTCACGTTCCAGCTAGCGATTCGAAGAGCTGGGGTCTTCTTTTTCTTTTTTGTATTTCTTGGTGCAGGGCTTAGTGGCCCACTTGTTGAGTGGTACTCTAATCTCCACGCACCCAGTGGAGAAGGCAGGCCATGACGGGATAGCACCTATTTGACTGGGGGCTGCCCAGTTTGAGGCGGGCGGTAGCTGTCCAGTGAGACATTGGTAGTCTCTCCCACCGTCGGAAGCAGCCCCTGGCGCCTAGCTCTACGTCAATTGAGCTTTGGCTTATAACCGGTAACTGCTGCTTCCCGTGTTTTATCGACACCTTGCGGCGACGCTGGAGTGTCCTCTCCAGAGGTGATGCAAGCCTGGGCGGGTATTATGGAGAATTAGCTGCTGCCCATACAGCATATCCACCCTCTCCACGTCAATGGTGTAACCAAGGGAACGACTTGCGTCGATGCAGCTTGGCTGCCATTGGCGTCGCAGGAGCTGCCGGTATGTACATAAGTCTTATGTATAGACCGCCTGTAGGTGCTCCAATTCCTGATTTTCTTTCAGGGTTTACTCCCTTAGCCTTTCCCGCAAGGCAGGTATAGCCGCAAGGCAGCGGAGGATTTGTACTCGGAGTTTCCTTCTCCTAGATGAACTACCAGCCAAGGTTTTAACGAGCATCATCTACCCGTAGGGGTGCCAGAACCGGGGTTTGAACCCGTGACCGATTTTTGTTTTTATTTTAGAATTGTTTTTGTACCGCAGCGCACTAACACTTTGACCACCGCGCCCCACAGGGATGTACATATAATATACTTAGACTTTGACATGTAAACATGATAGGTACCTTAGACTACATTGATGTACATATAATATACTTAGACTTCGACATGTAAACATGATAGGTACTATAGACTACAGGGATGTACATATAATATACTTAGACTTTGACATGTAAACAAGATAGGTACTATAGACTACAGGGATGTACATATAATATACTTAGACTTTGACATGTAAACATGATAGGTACTATAGACTACAGGGATGTACAGATAATATACTTAGACTTTGATATGTACACGTGATAGGTACTAAGACTATATGGATGTACAGGTAGATTTCAGACTAGAGAGCATTGTTTTGATATTTAACCCACACCTAACATCCATGAGATATCGTACCTTTAGTTTTACTGGACCTTTCCTTGGAATGCGTTGTCTATTTACCCTCTAATCTCTTGCAGTATTCATTTATCTCTTCATAAAATCTTTTTATTATTTCCCGACTTTAAAAACAAATTTAGTTCCCGTGGTTATTGACAAGAGAAATCATTAAATTGAAAAAAAAAAAAAGATAATATGACTTTTTATTTTTTGATTTAAGCCATAAGGAAGTTTGAGCTTGTAACAAGATTCAACTTTATACGCTAATTATAAATACTTACAATAAAAAAACTATTTCTATATGTATGCTTCACACTATTAGCTATTTAAATTCAAATTTATTTTTTAAAGTAATTATAGAAGTATTTTAGATTTTTAATGTTATAATTAACAAATAAAACTCGTTTACGTTGATTAAGAAAAATAAAATATTAGAACTTAGAGGCTCACCATTAATACCTTCTCTAATCACATTCCACGGGGAATTTAACTAGTATATGAAGTCACCCGCATTTCAACGTTAGAGTCTGTACAAGAATGGCTGCCACAGATTAACTCGATAAGCAAACGAACTGGTCATAAAGCTTCAGTGTTTAAGTCACTCCATAAAACCATGGTCAAAATAATTTACCCTAATCGTGATGTACGATTAATAAAACACACCAAGCAATACTAGCATGATTATACAACAAATTCGATTCCGGCAAAATTAGTGTAAATTTGTTAGTTAATTTTTTGTCTAAAAACAACAAAACTTAAAAGAAGTCCTTCAGTAAGATACTATTCGAATACATGTATAATACAATCTATAAGTTTAAAACAAAGAAGTAATTTTTTACCCTTAAACTATATTAAAACATGTTAAATTCAACAATTACATGCATTTCTATTTTTTATTAGCTTCATGAGATCTCTCTTCAGTCTGAATGTTTCATGTACAAATGTCATATTTCCAATTTATTTCCACAGGTAAATGTGTATGATCCATTCGTTGTGATTGTTGGCAATAAACATGATCTAGAGAGACACAGACAAGTACCACAAGAATTAGCCAAATGTGTGAGTCAAATTCAAAGTTTTTCATAAAAATGTGTAATGTCCTCATTTGTTCAAATTTTAATGTCGTTGAAAGCTGATCAGTACAAATTTAAACAAAACATTTTAACCTTAGAGCAAGGCAAATTATCGCACAGTAAATAGTAAAATTCTAAATAAATATTTAATAAAATAAACCCTTTAATTATCTCACTAGTGGAATAAAAAGAAAATCACATATACGCTAAATAAAATCCGATAACTTATTATGAAATCATATCATTAATTTTTAGCATTAAAATATATATTAGACCATAGCATAAAGCAAAAGATGAAAACAAAGTAAATACATAGCATAAAATACATAGATAAGCCATAGCATGAAAATATAGCATATAGACGTATCATTGAAACGTAACATGATAATAGAGCATGAAAACATAGCTAAACATAGCACTTAAACATAGAAAGAAAAAAAGTATTAAAATACTATGAAAACAAATTGAAAACAGCTGAAACCACCACACGAACAGACAGACCATGCAGACTGAACGCAATGACAATATGTCTCCCCAGTTTGCAGACTCTCAATATGTCTGCCTGATGGAGTCCAGCGCCCAAAGTGGACAAGGTGTAAAGGAAGCTTTCTATAAACTGATCCTGGGAATGAGCCAGCAAAAAATTAAGGTAATGCCTTAAGATATCTTTCTTACTTCCCTTGTTTCGATTATAGTGAATTAGTTAGTGTGTCTCTTTTTCTAGGCGCACTGAATTTATACACAGGGCATTGATGTTTATATAATTTGAGTTTTCTATCAGTACACACAGTGTTCTGCATAAATCAAGTCTTATATAGCAATAATTCGACTAACTTTAATCATATACATAGACTGCTTGGCGTTCAAAGAAATTATTTCTCAGCCGCCTTGCAATATGAGCATTAATTAAATCCAGCTATTGCAACCACTAACTAAATTTAAAAAAGTATCGTGTATCCAGTACATTTTGGTAAGTTTCTGGCTACTGTAAGACATTTGATTGTATGAGCTGTGTGTGTTTGTAAAAACCGATGTTTTTATTGTGCCTACAGAGGATTCACATTATAATTTCTGCTAAAGGTTACTTCCAACAATCTGCTTCTCGATGTTGAAAGTAATTGTTATTTTGGTACTTCATTAGATGATCTTGGTCTTTAAGTATGTCAGTTCTCTCCCTTCTTGTCAAGAGTACGAGTTCAAAGACTAGCCAGCGTGATATTATGATTAAATAGACGGATTTTGTTTTTCTCTTCACAAATAGATTATGCAACCTAATTTAGAACTGTTTGCTAAATTCCTTTTATACGGAGTATTTTTAAATGATCTATTCCAAAATCCTATAAGTAATCCGAATGCATTTATTTACATTATAAGTTTAAAAAAGTAAAAACATATTTGTTTGATGGTCACTTTATTCAATTATTTTCAAAATAAATAAAAACAACGGTAGATTTAATGACAATAATGTAAAGAAATCTTTAACGCAATTTTATTTTTTTGGAATTTGTAGTTTATGCTTATTTAGCGTTCAATTTATAGATATTTTCCAGTTTTTACCTAACAATGACCGCATCAGGTTGAAAGAACTAAAAAAAGTCACAACCATAGGCGAGAATCATTGCTGCTAAAGCTGAACAGATGCCAGATTTCAGAAAGAAGACAATACATTACGCAAATAAATAGCTAAGAGCCAATTTTTATTCAACTTTAGGGATGGGGGTCGGAGATTAAAATGTCTGTGAGCTAACATGACATCATCAGATGGATCGATGTTTCCATTTGATGTTTTCAGGAATACAGCAATGGTTTAAAAAATAAGTCATTCTATTCATAGCGTAAATAATTTTGAAAACTAAATACGAAAAATAAATTTCTCTGATCACCTGTGTTAACAATCCAAAATTATTCTCTCATATATAAAATGAGTTTTTCTTAAAAGTTAGCTACCATAGCTATGCACTGCTGATGGGAATTCTAATTTAGAATATAATTCATTGTATTTCATTTTTGTATTCTAATTTTTGAAATTATCTCTTACGGTTGAAATTCTTGAAAAACTTACATGTATCTAAGAAAATATGTAAATATGTCAGATAAGTTTATTGTGACAATGCTTTTCAAGCGTTAATATACATTGCAATTGTAAATATAAAGTCTAATAATAAGATTTTGTAGAGATAAATTAGAACTTTTGTAATTAGATACGCGAATGGAATATTGGAGAAAGACATTTAAATTAATGATTTATTGCTTCTATTAATTAAATGTCATTTGCTTTCTGTGAGTTCATAGTTTTTACCTCATGCAGAAGTTTATTTAATTTTAAAAGTTTTAATGGGGTGTTCAGTTTTTAAAAATGTCCTTACTGTCCGTGATCTCGTTTGTCATTTCATACTTTATCATATAATGGCGCAAATCTATTAATAGAAATATCCGGGGTATTAAGGTGCACACATACAATTTAAGATATGAGCCATAATGAAGGATACCAGAGAAGGGAATGTCTGATCAGCTGTTAGTTAATTCCTCATTAGATTAATAAAGCTTATTTGAATTGAACAAGAAAGAAACTGGTTCGTAATTTTTACAATGCTACAGTTTTTATTAAACTATTGATTCATCTGTATATTTCTCTTAAAACCTTTGTTTCATTAAAAACAATTCTAAAAATAGTAGCATCACAGAATGAGTGTGAGGTATTTCGTTCTGAGAAATGACATACTACTAATATTGGTTTCTTGTTATTTAATGGTCTGCCCGTCATGTGACTTACATTTCCATGTTCAGGTTTATATATAAAAATCAAAGTATGTCTGTATATATGTGTGTGTGCTTGTCCGTTGTAACTGACTAAACTATTCATCCGATCGTCATGAAAATTTTTAAGACTGTTGAGTACCCTCATGGAATGGTAACTGGCTACTTTTTTTTCTCAATCTAACACTAAAGGGGCGTCGGGGGCCCTAAATGTGAATTTTTGCTAATATGAGCTATATAAAAAATAATTTAATCGCTAACTACTTGCTATATTGATTGATCTTAACCGAATTTTGCAATTAAATTATTGATAGCCATTATTAAAATAACATAGTGCACTAAACTCCTAATGGCAACTCCTTCGAGGCTGGGGGCCCAAAATATGTGTTTTCTTAAACGTTTACGATTTTTTTCACTATACAATTATTAAAGGTCTTGACAAACAATGATAAATGTATCCATTATTATCCACCTTAAAATAAACAGTTGTTTTGAACTTTATATCTTGCC